>CM034307.1:4578871-4665642 GCA_019925795.1 Dendrobium chrysotoxum
CATGATAAAGCACACAAGAAATGACATCATGAGAGTAGAAATCAGTGCATTGAAAAGTAAAATATAGCCATAGTATGTTATCATTCAAAATTACAAAATTCAATTGGATCTGCATTCTCCAAAGCTACCCTTTATTATGGTGTCTGATTCTTCAGTCAAAAGAAATGCTACAGCAGATAGTTTGAGTATCAACTGAGATATGAGAACTATACTTGCATCATTACATATCTTAATTTGGACACAAGGATGATAATTTACTGAATGGCTCAAGTGTGCGAACCAACAACATAAAATTGTAATTAGTTAGTAATATATAAACTGTTATTAATATCTAAACCATTAAATAATATCTAATAAGGATGGTTAGTTACTTGGATATTCTATAAATATCCCTTGTGAAGAGAAGATGAGGATATGAAATGGAATCGAGTTCTTTCCCTAGCATCAATTATCTTTCTTCTTTCTTTAGGAGTGTTGAACAGCTCCAAATATTCAATCAAGATCAAGGATCCAAACATTGGTGCTCTAGTTGAGATTGTCTTCATCCACCGTCACAACTCCAAACATCTCAAACCATGACTCCATCCTGCATCACTCATGCAACATCTGCCATTCTTCTTCACCATAACTACTAGACCCACACTCACACCACCTTCCAACAACACCGCACTCGCATCTTCACCTTCCGTTAACCCCACAGTCACATTTATGCCGTAAGTCGACTACACAGTCACATCTATGCCATTCTATTCGAGAAATCGCAAGTCTCACATCTCTGTCAAGGATCATACCTTTACTTCTGTCAACTATTGAAGGTCAACCTCCAATCTCTACTCAATCATTTCCGCTCCCATATCCATGTCCCAGGCACCTTCCGTGCAGTAGATCTATTGCCAACACTACAAATTTCCACAACTCCTATTGATAATGCCTTCAATCTGCCCAAAACCCACCCAGAGCATGGCCCCAGATCCTCCATCAGTCCAGGCCAACCATACTCAGTACCCATTGCTATGTACCAACTTGTTACATCACTACCATAAACTCTTGAAGATCTCTTCTGGCAACCCATCATCACAAACTATCACTACACACTTCATGTAGATTCGACTTTCGGTGATCAATTGATTGCATGTTCTGGCAGAACTCGGAAATCCATGCCTCTTACAAATCTCTCAATAATCTGCCATAAGAACTTCAATCCAAGAGAATGAGTTTATCTAAAATGACTTTCAAGAATGTTCTTGGATTCTTTATACATGGTAGAAGAAATATAAAGTTTATAAAAAATGGTGGATGATTGCATTATGTGATTAAATAATACAAAGTAACAAATTCATTTATCACAATAATCCTTAACAGATATTTCTCTTGAGAGCATTGAATATGATCTTGGAGATCAACTAGTAAAACAATGCAGATCGTAGCAACACAAGTCTGTTTGCTAAAAAATATATGTAGAGAATATGGATAAGCAAATGATAACGGTGTAACAACAGTACAGAGGAATGAAAGAATATAATTGCAGTCAAATGAACGACCACCACATTCATGAGCATCAAGGGATGGACTCGAGGAATCCTCCAGTGCCTGGCAAACAATGTTTTCTTTGCAATTCTTTGTTGGTCTAGTGCATAAAAAAAAATCTGCTCAAGAAATTGTAGTTGAATGAATAGCCATCAGCCTCCATAGGATCACTTGAAAGCCCAAAACTTGAGGACAAAATCTTTGTGGGTGGGGGAATAGTGTTGTTGAGGCCACAATATAACATTATAAATTAATTAATTGGTAATGTGATTAACAACTAAATTATTCTTATAATTAGTACTAATAAGGGTGGTTAACGAGAGAGTAAGTTTGATATTCTACTCCTTGAAAAGAGAAAATGAGGATATGAAATGGAATCAAATTATTTTTCTCATATCAATAATATTTTCTTCTTTGAGCGAGAATTGAGGATCTTACCACACTATAACTTAATTTACTAAATAACTTAAGTGTGTAATAAGAAGTAATTTGTTTCCCATCTCTATGAATTAATCTTAGTGTATATTTCACACAAGTAGAAGCCTTGGATCATCATAAATGAAGAAAAAGCTTCAAAAATAACTTCACCATTTTTTAAATTTTATATTTCATCATAATTCAAGAGGGCAATGAGAATAATTCCTCGCAGCAAATCTCCTATCATGTTTGGCACGCCCAATAGTGGGGTAAATTAGTGCATCGTTTAAAAAATGATTTAAGACTAGACATGCCAGAGCTTAACATACCAAAAATATAAAACTTCTATGAAATAAAATTCTAAGAAAAAAAATATCCACTTTTTAATTCTTGTACTGAATCAAGATTTTCTCAAGAACATGTTTTTAAATATCAAAATAAATTTTCTTTTTCGGAGACAAAAATAATTCTATAACAAACTTAACCAATTTCAAAACAATCTTAAAAATTTCACGTAATGATCAACATTATTGACAATAATCTCCACAAATTAAGATGCTATAGCAATAAAAATAAAGTGCAAAATGAAAAATAAAAAAATAGTGAAAAAACACAAACCAATTTATAGTTATTTGTAAGGTTGTGAAAATTGGACCGAACAATGAACCGAAAGAAGGAGAGGTTCACAGTTTGACTGGTTCAACCGTCGAATCGGATGACGTAATAAATAATAATATTATTGAAATTTAATAAAATTAATATAATAATAATCTTATCATTCCAAATATGAGAAAAAAAATTTAACGAAATAAAAAACTATGAAACATAAAACTTACATAATTAAGTAAAAGAATTATTTTAAAATCTCACATAAGAGCAAAAAAAAATCTAAATCTCATAATTATAAGAATTTACACTCATAATAATATAATAATTTTAAATTTAAATATTTTTTAAATTTTCAATTTAATTTTTAATTTAAATTTAATTTACATATTAATCATATAATTTAATATAAATTATTACTAATTTATATTACATATTTAATATAAAATTAATTCTAACATAAGTTATAAATTTATTATAATTATTATTAATTTATGTTATATGATTAATATATTTTACATGTATATGCTATATACCAAATTTATTTTATAAATTTATATCTAAAAATTATTTATCATTAATAAATAGATAAAATTACTTTTTAAAGTGTATAAATAAATAAATTATTATTATTAACTAATAAATAACTATTATGCACATTATAAATAATTAATTAAAAAATCTATTTAAAAATAAATTTTATAGACATTATATATGTTACGAGCTCATACACACCTCAACACTTCTCTTTAGTTCCACAATCTCTTGGAAACTCTTTCTTGCTATTATTTATATAGCTTTTTGAGTTTCTTGTGTTAAGAGCTCACATGGAGTAGTGGGACCATGTGAAAGATGCTTCACGATGTTTTGGGGCAAATATTTAAAATAAAAAATTTATTATAATTTAAATTAATTGTTTTGCCATACCAAATGCTTAGACATTATTGACTTATTCATGTATGCTTTGATTTCCTTCTTCACTATATTGGGCACTTTAGCCATATAATGCCCACATTCTTATCCGATTCGAATATGCACTCCATCTTAATTACACCACCCTTCCTCACCTTCTCCCAATAATTATGTTTCAAGTAAATATGTCTTGTCACCACCTCTGACATCAACATAAGGTTTTATCCTTGCCTCTAACCATCCTCTACGAAACCATACAATAGCAAGTCAAGAATAATAAAACATTAAATACAAAAATAGGGTTTCAAATAAAATTTTCATTAAAAAAAAGAAAATTAAATGAAGTTATTCAAAAAAAAAATAGGAATTCAAAAATTTTAAGAAAAACTTTTTGAAAAAGGTTGAAGGATACTTGGGAAAGGAAAAAAATTATATAAGAAAATAAGATTCTAATAGCCTTAAATTTAATTGTTGAAATTCTTGAAAAATTTGCTAAAGGAGTGTTGCGGTGCTAAGCTTTTGGGTGTTCTGGTGTCATGCTATAAGATCTTTTTAGAATTTAAGTGAGCGTAGCTACTCTAGGTTCTTGGGTCCAGCGGTATTGAGTCTGAAGTTCCATTTTTTTTTAATAAAATATCTAAAACTATTATAAGAAAACCTCACCCAAGCCATCCCTCCCCATTTCTTAATACATGTCGAATGAGGGAGAGAGAGGAGAAGAAGAGAAAGGAGGTGAGAGGAAGCTCGCTTCGGGGCGTTTTCATTAGTCGCTCCAATTGTAAAAAGTGTTCTGACCATGGTATGTAAGCTTAACCCTACCTCTACTTTAAATGATTTTGAGTTGTATTCATTTTCTCCCTCATGAATTAAATAAAAATGCAATACTCTTGTTTCAGTAAACTTTCACAATGTAACTTTTGGTGTGATGATATCATCATTATAAGCATTTTGACTAGTTTATATTAAATTATACTGGTTAGTTTTGCATATATGTTATTTTAATTAAATGGGTGTAGTTATACCAAGTACAAAATGATCAGGAATTAATACAGGCCTCTACACAAAATACATTATATACATTAATTTACTATTCATATAACTAACTTGTATTTTGGATAATACATATATACTGGATAGACCAACATGTTATAATCATTGCATGCAATATGTACATGATATTGGCTATCTGATTTATATGATGAGAAATATATGTAATAGCAAGAAAGGTTGACTTAAAATAATTAACTAATTCAAGTTGGTTGAACGCATTTTACCTTGTACAAAAAAGTGGGCCGACGAGCTTTCTTTCAAATAAGATTTGAGATGTAATCCTAAGTGATATGAAAATGTAGGTATGAAAAGGTTGACTGATATGATATGATACACCAACGAGCACGAAGTGACGACTTCTTATATGAAGGTCATCTAACTTGTGATATGTGATATGAGTATGAGACTGATTCCTGATAACATGATTGATATGATTGAGATTAATTTATGTAGGGTTGGCCTACATAACTTGATATAGAAAAAAAAATCACAAGTATTCAAATATTCTACCTTGCTTACATATGCATATGACAGGAGCATACATGAAAGATTGCATAAGTGACTTGGTATAATATAATACACATATAATATAGAACATAACTGATACAGACATATGATATGACTGATAAAATTGATATAATGGCATACGATATATATGAAATACATGATACGCAAGATATATTGAATTTGATAAAGAACATGATATACATACATTAATACTATACGAAATATATATATATATATATATATATATATATAATGAAATAGCATATAGATTGAAGTAAAGCATAGTTTAGGCATGTACGAATTCAAAACAGATTTATTGTATTATACTTGACATGAGTATAAAAATAACTGACACATTGATTCTTTATATAGCTACTGATCACTGATCATACGTTATATAGCTTGTATTGATTTTTATTGATAATATAAAATGTCACTACTCATATTGATTGTTATGTATTCTCTCTGCTACATGTTTATACTGATATGGATTGAATAATTATATTCATACTGTCACACCCCACGATACCCCCCACCAACAATGCAGGGTGTAACAGAGAAAGCATAACTTTCTTAACATTCAACATTTAAAACACTTAATCACATATATATACACATATATTCAGTCCACATTACAACACATTTTCTTTATAACTCAAGCATCTAAATAATCTTACATATCATAAATATGATTATAGAGCCACTAAGAAGACCCATAACATTATAATGATAATAGGCTAATAGCTTACATACCTTTGCTTTCAGACTCACATAACTAAATAATAGAACATAAAGTTTTATTGACCTGATTATAATCTGCTTCCACTTTATCCTTCTCATTTCCTGTAACAACAGCCAGTATAAAAACTAGTAAGCTATGAATCTCAGAGAATTATGCAATTCTAACAAGAAGTTCAATGAAACAATATAGCATAATATATTCATAATTGAAATAAACTCATAAAGAAATTACAAAACAATTAAAAATATATTCAGACTCATATAAATTATTTTAATTATTGCCTATCTACTTTTCAACTTTCAATACTGTCATTGCTAGGTCCCAAGTCCTAGATGAGAAAAGTGGAGAGTTGCGTTAGGTAGTCGATAGCCAGCATAAAACTTGTTAAATAATCATGACATGAATCCTTTAAAAAATTGTGTTAATGTTAGGGCGTCCCCTAGAAGCGACGCGCTGTATGGCCTGCATACATCGACAAATGTGCAAGGGCCGCTGCACTGGCGCCCGGGTGCAGTGTTAAATAGGCAAGGGTTCACACATCAAGGATGGATGTGGGCAAAGAAGCTAGTTCATGAAACTAAAATTAGGATAGGAACTTGAAATATAGGTTCCCTTACAAGAAAATTAATGGAATTAATAGATATTATGATTCATAGGAAAATAAATATTCTGTGCATTTAGGAAACTAAATGGGTTGGAGAGAAGGCTAAGGAGATTGATAATTTAGGATTTAAATTATAGTATTCGGGTAGGAGTCGTACTAGAAATGGTGTAGGTATAATTATAGATAAGAGTTTGAAGGATAATATTATAAAAATTAATAGAATTGGTGATAAAATTATAGCTTTAAAGATTGTTATTGATACTAAAATTGTTAATATTATAAGTGTTTATGCTCCTCAAGTAGGTTTGGATATGGGTTTAAAATTAAAATTTTGGAATGACTTAGAACAATTAATACAAAAAATACCTCTTGATGAAAGAGTTTTTATTGGAGGAGATTTAAATGGACATTTGGTAGAGAGGTAGATAATTTTAAAAGCATTCATGGTGACCATGGGTTTGGAACGACAAATGAATGTGGTAAGATCATATTAGATTTTTCTTTAGCTTATAATTTTTTGATTGCTAATACCTTATTTAAGAAAAGAGATGAGCATCTCATCACTTATAAAAGTGAATATAGTAAAAGTCAGATTGATTATTTTCTTATAAGAAAATTAGATCGTTTAGATTGCAAATATTGTAAAGTTATTCCGAGTGAAAATTTATATACCCAATATCGATTATTAGTTTTGGACATTAAAATAAAAGGGCAGAAATTAAAAAATAAAGTAAAACGATATTCTAGGATTAAATGGGGGCATTTAAAGAATATTAAAAATAATATTTTTAAGAGTAAGATTTTAGATTTTAAGATTTTGTCTATGCATGAGGATGCTAATATTATGTGAGAAAAAGTGGCTAGTGATATTAAGAATATTGCAAAAGATATGTTTGAAGTATCAAAGGAAAAATCTCCTAATAGTAAAAATAGTTGGTGGTGGAATCCAATTGTGCAAGAAAAGATAAAAAATAAGAAGATTTGTTATAAAAATTTGTTTAAATGTAAAAATTCTAATAATTGAGAAATATATAAAGAGGCACGTAAGAAATCTAAGAAAGCAATATGCGATGCAAAAATCTTAGCTTTTACTGATTTATATAATATATTAGATACTAAGGAGGGAGAAAGATATATGTATAAAGCCAAACAAAGAGATAGGAGTAGTAAGGATTTAGTTCAAGTGAAGTGTATTAATGATGAAGATCAAAAAGTACTTTTCTTATAAGATGATATTCAACAAAGGCGGATAAGATATTTTACTAAACTTTTTAATGAAGAATGTGAAAATACGATTGACTTTAGTGACCTTAGCACCCTAAATAAAAATAAAGATTTCTGTTTTTATCGGCGTATTAGTAAAACTGAAGTTAGAGAGGCTTTAAAGAAAATGAAGAGTGGAAAAGCTGTTGGACCTGATGATATTCTAATAGAGGTGTGGAAATGCTTAGGAGATAAAGGAATTTTTTGGCTTACTAAACTTTTTAATACTATTTTGAAGACTAAAAAGATGCCACATGAGTGGAGAATGAGTGTTTTAATTCCTATTTTTAAGAATAAAGTTGATGCACAAGATTATGCGAATTATAGAGGAATTAAGTTAATGTGTCATACTTTAAAACTATGGGAGCAAGTTATGGAGCATAGGTTGCGGCATGATACTAATGTTTCTCAAAATAAATTTGGATTCATGCCGGGTAGGTATAGTATGGAAGCCATACATTTATTGAGAGGTTTAATGGAGAAATATAGAGAGAATAAGGAGGATCTACATATGACATTTATTGATTAGGAGAAAGCATATGATAAAGTTCCAAGAGAAGTGCTATAGAGAGTTATTGAAAAAAAGGAGTTAATAACACTTATATTCAAATCATTAAAGATATGTATGCAGGAGCTATTACTTGTGTTCAAACACAAGGTGGTTTGACCAAATATTTCCTTATTTCAGTTGGTTTACATCAAGGATCAGCTTTAAGCCCATATCTTTTTGCTTGAGTCATGGATGTTCTCACTAGACATTTGCAAGAGGATGTACCTTGGTGTATGCTTTTTGCTGATGATATTCTTCTTGTTGATAAGACTAGAGAGGGCGTTGAAGGTAAACTTGAATTATGGAGGTCAACCTTAGAGTCTAAAGGTTTTCGCATGAGTAGATCTAACACGGAATATATGGAGTGTAATTTTAGTAGTAATAGACCTAGTAAGGGGATTGTGACTTTGGGTGATCAAGTTATTAATAAGAGTACATGTTTTAGATATCTTGGATCTATTGTTCAGAGTGATGGTGAAATAGATGGGGATATTATCAGCAGAATTCAAGTTGGATGGTTGAAGTGGAGGAATGCATCGGGCTTGTTGTGTGATAGAAAAGTTCCCCTCAAACCTAAGGGAAAATTCTATAAGATGGTGGTGAGATCTGTAATGCCTTCTGGTGCCGAATGTTGGCCATTAAAAGAGAAGCATAATACTAAGTTAAATGTTGCAGAGATGAGAATGCTCAGGTGGATGAGTGGCTTTACCCTTAGAGATAGGATACGAAATGAGCATATACGTGAAAAGGTTGGAGTAGCTCCAGTGGAAGATAAGATTAGAGAGAGTCGCCTTAGATGGTTTGGTCACATAAAACGACGGCCTTCC
This sequence comes from Dendrobium chrysotoxum, assembly GCA_019925795.1. Classification (NCBI taxonomy): domain Eukaryota; kingdom Viridiplantae; phylum Streptophyta; class Magnoliopsida; order Asparagales; family Orchidaceae; genus Dendrobium; species Dendrobium chrysotoxum. The sequence continues at coordinate 4,587,877 of CM034307.1, forward strand.
GATGACCCGGTTAGGAAAGTAGAGGTATTAGATTTGACTTATGTTAAGAAAGGTAGAGGTAGACCTAAAAAGACTTGGTTAGAAAATATTAGAAACGATCTTTCTTTATTAGATTTAAACGAGAATTTGACTTTTAACAGGACACAATGGAGAAAAAGGATTCATGTAGCCAACCCCACATAGTGGGACAAAGGCTTGATGTTGTTGTTTGTTTGTTTGTTGTTATTTTTCACCTTTCATTTTATTTGAAACCTGTGCATAATATCATAATTAGCTATCTCAGATTCTGGCCATCACTTAACATATAGTTAGCTTTTATAACTTTCATAATAATATTCAATGGAGCTCAGATAAACCCGACATTATCATTATTGAACTACATTGAGGTCTATTTTGCCTCCTTCGGGGTCCCATTTGTCATACCTGCACAAGTATTATATCATTTAATTACCAACCCTTACTAATATGATATTCATTCAACTTCAAATTTATAAACTCATACTTAATTTGCCATGCTTCATGCTTAGTATTAAAGATATATCTACTATACTGCTTCATCAAAAGAATAAGTATACAATACATAACTTAATAACTTTCTTTCTAACATATTATCAATTAGGAAAATATTTATATAATCATCCTATATCTTATTTTAAACTTAAACTATTCAAATTTACATATGATCGCTCATACATGAATACTTAGCTGAAGACACGCTCTTAATAAATTTAATAACTTAATGCATTTTTTCCCTTCAACTAAGTCAAATACAACTGTACATGCCTAGAAAAGGCCGTATTTATTTTTAGACTAAAATTACATGTCTTACCTTTGTGGACGAGTTGTCTCTTCGAATCCGACACCTCGTACCCTTTTTTCGTTTGTAAATTACCTACAATTCAATTTCTAGAGTTTCTTCAAATATTTGTCCAATAAATTGAATCAAATCAATTTATCTCAAAATAATAATTTACCTCGAAACCTTGCTTTACATATATTAGTAGAATCCTAAAACACAATTAAGTATAATATTCTTTAGGAACTTTACAAAGAATTGAAAACCTATAGTACAACAAAAATTTTTACCTTTTCTTTTTTCTTCTTCCCTTAATTTCTCTTTTCTTCTTCTTCTTCCTTCCACTACTTCCTACTCCACCAAATAGGCACTGCTCCTTCAAGGCAAATCTCACTTCAAAGCCTAACAGAACTCTAGTTCTATACCCAAATGAACCCTCTCTCTGCCTGTAGCATGAAATACCGAATGGGAAGAGATAAAACACGAATAAGTAACCGAGACCCCTCCACTCGACTCCTATTAACGTGAAACGAAGCAAATGGAAACTATTACCTGATTTGATTAGTGAAATGTTTAGTTTAATATATTAATTAGTATTATTACTTGTAATTAATTAACAATAATTAACTGTGAATATTAATTTAAAAGTAATTATTATTTAAACATTAAAAGAAACATAAACTTGTTAAAAATTTCCATATAAATTAATTTTTTGACATAATTTGCTTATGCAAAAATTACTGAAATTTACCTGAAATTTTTAAAAGTATTACAAATTTTCCCTCCTTATTAGAATTTCATCCTCGAAATTCATCTTATCTTATCTTATCAAAAAGATACGGAAAATTTCAAAGGTACCACCAGAAACGCAGCAACAATTCATTGTATCGTAGTTACCGGCGGATAATCAACTGAAAATCCGCCGAAAACTTGCACAAAAATTTTTTTAAAAAAATCCTTCCTCTTAAATATTCAACAATACAACAATCCTGCAAAAAGCATACACATATCACACACACATTTCAACTTAGAACAGAAATATTAATGTTATATGTAATAAAATATCTAATCACAAAAAATATATTCTGCAATTATCAAATAATTCTAAAATAAACATCAAGTTCATTACACAATAAAAACGAACCATAAATTGTACAAATAGATAGAATAAAATGTCCAGTAATAACAAAAAAGGTGCATAGCAATAGCGGCATGCAATCTCTGATATATCATCTTTATAGTATAACATGCATCCATTAACACAACAATCTATTTTTGTATATGTCAAACCAAATTTGGAAACCAACTTCTTAGTCCGATATAAATCTGTAGGAATTATATTATCTACCGGATTAGTCTCCTTAAGCAGCCCAACGAACGAATTAAAACATTCACGGGGGACATTGAATTTTGTCTTGATGCTTAACATTTTTACAGCAACAGATAACTCTGAGTAAGTAGTGCACCCCTTCCAAATTGGTTGTTGAGCAGCATGCAACAAATCATAAAAGTTCTGTGTCTCCTTATTTAATGACTCTTCTATATATTGTTCAAATTGTGTCCCAGTTGTATCATAAACTAAGTCCTCTAGTGTTCGGATATTTTCTTCCTCAACTATATTAGAACTTGTAGACGGGCTGCATCGAGAATCGAAATGTGGCTCGTACTCACCATGAGAAGTCCAATATCAATATTCTGGCACAAATCCTCTACGATATAAATCAATAATTACCTCATCTGGTGTGAGGTGCACTTGATTTTTATATTTAGAACACAAACAAAGAAACCTTCTATCTAAGAGAAAGCTAGGCAGTTGACAGGTTGTGCGAATGAAAAAATTCACCCCATTAACGAACTTATATGTTAATGCCTTTCGTCCTTGCGTCAAATGGTTATATATCCAACTTCTTTGATTCCTAATATCCATAATATGAAGAATTTATCCTAAATATGCATAATATGAAGTTATTAGAGGGGTACATTTTATCCTACATATGTATAGAATTCATAATGATTTGCAAATCTACCTAAAGTACACATGGATATAATTCAGAATGATTTGCAAATCGACCTAGAGTACGTATTTTTCTTGACATTAATGGCATTGACATAGATCTTTCATATAGACATCTATCATTATAATAATAATAACAACATCAAGCCTTTATCTATATGTGGGGTCGGCAACATGAATCATTTTTTTCCATTGTGTTCAAACTCTTATAATCGAGTCATCAAAAGGTCGATGTTTTATGTGACCAAACCATCTAAGGTGACTCTTTCTTATCCTAACTCTCATTGGAGCTAGTCTAAATTTTTCTTGTATATGCACTGTTCTCATTCTATCCCTAAAAGTAAAGCCACTCATCCACCTGATCATCTTTATATCTACAACACTTAAATTAATTGTATGCTTCTATTTTAATGGATAACATTATACGCCATAAAGCATTACAGGTTCTACAATCATCTTATCACTTAAATTTGAGGGCTACATTTCTATCACAAAAAAACAACGAAAAACTTACCAAAATACCACAGAATCATAAATGAGACAGCGAACGGATACACCACAACGAAGTGGCGAACGGCTATAGCACAACGAGGTGGCGAACGGCTTGAACAACAGCCGCGAACCAGGGGCGATGACTCATGTTAACAGGAGCAGCGAATGGGAGGAAGGGAGATACGAGTAAACGAGAGGAAAGGGAGAATATACGAGAAGACTACCGCGAATGATTGGAAACAGAGCTTCCTCCAGTGGAATCTCCAACGGTGTTTCAGCAGAAATTTTTTTTGGTGGACTAGCCACCACGAAAAAGTCGTCGAGTTTAAGTAACTTGGCAGATATTCCGCTAGCAGTTCCGTTGGAAAATTTTCAGCGCAATTTCCAACGATAATTTTTGTCGGTTAAAAATTATTGGCGGCCTGCCCAACGGATTGGCCTCCAAAAAATTACCAGTGGTATATCTGCCAGAAAAATCGCCAGAATATTTCTAGCGAAAATACCGCCGGTTTATCTACCAATATTTCCGGTGAATGTATGCCCGTCGAAAATGCTGCCAGAAATTATGGTTTTTTCTGTAGTATTTTTCCCATGTAATATCATTCACTCATCCGTGCTTCCATTTCAATTTCACATAAGGGATTATTCTACTTCTCAATCTACGAATAAGGTTCTTCAATATATGTCAAATCATTATGTAGCTCAATTCATTTTGTGGACTCCTTGATTTTCATCTATAACCTATTTTTTGAGCATTGATACATGAAAAATATTATGCACATCAGACATGTTTGCAGGTAATATTAATTTATAAGCAACATTTATCACTCTTTCAATGATCTCAAATGGATCAATATATCTAGGATTCAGTTTTCCGCCTCGGCCAAATTTAAAAATACCCTTCATTAGTTTAACCTTTACGAAAACAAATTCACCCACTTCAAATTCTATCAATTTATACTTAGGGTCATAGTATTTCTGCTGTCGATCCTGAGTTGTTTTTAATATCTCCAATCAATCTGACTTTTTCAGTGGCTTGATCAACTAACTGTGGAACCAATAGTTGTCTTTTTCCAATTTCAACCCAACTCAAAGGAGTTCTACATTTTATATCATAAAATGCCTCATACGGTGTCATCTTGATATTCGATTGGTAACTATTATTATAGGTGATCTATCAACGGAATATGATCCTCCTAGCTACCTCCAGCTACCTCCAAAATCTAGCATATACAATCTCAGTAGATCTTCTAACACTTGAATCAATCTTTCTAATTGACCAACAATCTGCAGATGAAATACGGTACTAAATTGTAATTTTGTGTCCAAACTTTCATGAATACTCTTCCATAACTTAAATGTAAAATGAGCATCTCTGCCAGATACAATAACATTAGAAATTCCATGTAATTTGATGATTTCCTTCAAAAACAACTTAGCTAATTTCTCCACTGAATCAGTCTGACGGATAGGTAAAAAGTGTGCTGATTTTATTAATCTATCAATCACAGCCCAAATGCAGTCATGTCCATGTCTTGATATGGGAAATCCTGCAACATAATTCATTGTTATATCTTCCCACTTTTATTATGGTATTGGTAAGGATTGCAACATACCACTAGATTCCTGATGTTCAGCCTTAACAACATGACATTTCTCATATTTTGCCACATATTCTGCTACATCTCTTTTCATTACAAGCCACCCAAATAATGCTTTTAAATCTTTATACATCTTTATATTTCCTGGATGGATTGAATAACCTGAGTTATGAGCTTCATATAAAATTTCTTGAATCAAATATGATCCCTTTGGTATCCACAACTACATATTACTTCTGATCCTTCCCTATTCATCTATACTGAGGTCCTTTCTTTTTCTTGATTGTCATTATTCAATAAGCTTTTGATATTCAGAGGTAGTCTATTCAACCTCACTGATTTTTTCCTCCAAGGATCAATAGTCATCTAATTTAAGTTATCTAAATCATGAGCACTCTGCATTGACTTCTAGATGTAATGCTTCCATATCTTTAATTAACCCTTCCTCTTAAGCTAAGATCCAATTTACCTGCCATCTAAATTTTCTGCTTAAAGCATCAGCCATTACATTAGCCTTGCCTGGACAATACTGTATGTTAAGATTATAATCCTTTATCAATTACAACCATCTTCACTATCTCAAATTTAATTCCTTCTTAGTGAAAATGTATTTTAAATTTTTATAATCTGTGAATATTTCACATCTCACACTATATAAGTAATGTATCCAAATTTTTAAAGCAAAAATAACTGCAACCAATTCTAAGTCATGAGTGGGATAATTCTACTCACACCACTACAAATTGCTTTGGTTTATCTTTTAATTGCACAATTTATTACTACCAATCACATCTCCATTTAATATTATTTTCAAATCTACTAATATTGGATCACGTATATCTAGTTTGTATTCTACCTATTCTTGTGTCACTTCTATAGATTTATAATTGCATTAGCTAAATTCTTTTTTCTCCTAGTCAAACTATAACATTTGCAAACTAGAGCAAACAAAGATGCTATTCAACTTAAATTAATACCTTCCAAACGCCATTGGCACTAGCCCTCACCCAAGCAAAATAAGGCAGTGTAAAATAAATAGTTATTATATTAAATAAACACATTCCAATTATGAGTAATACATTTAAGGAATATATAAAATAAAAATCATCACATTGAAGTATGTTAGCAAAAAATAATAAGCTTTCACGTTACATTGCTTTCCAATTTTCAAAATCTTACTAAAAATATTATCTTAAACAAAATACCCAAAACTTATGCTTAAAATAAGTTAAATGGTAAAAACATTTAAGTTAGTAGTATGCATAGCCTAAAGATATAATAATCTTTACCACCCGTATTCTATCTTAATTATCATCCAGGTTCTCTCATGGAACATTGGATCAATAGCCCTCTATCCCTTCATTTGTTTCCTCAAACTTGTTCACTTATTACTCAAGAATATTAATATAGAACCTAAATTAGATCTAACTTATTTCTAATACACATTCATATTTTTCCAACTCTTGATGCTCTTTCCACATCACGCAAATTTGCATTATAGCCTAGCATCTTGTTAAGGCATTCACCAAGGTAACACTTTTGCAATGGCACGCACTAGGGAGGCATACAAGAAGCTACGGTCTCATCTTGCTTAACTTGATTGCCATGATAAGCCCTCAACTCAACTTTAATAGCAATAAGCAAAAAGCATACATCAAACTACTCCTTGTTCAATTCAAACATACAGCTATTATTCCAATCCACTTCTAAGTTCTACATTTCTTCATTTGTTTGCAACTTTCCAAACACCAGTTTCCACATATCAAAAATTCATAATTACAATATTGATAATGAGATTTTTTTTCTTTTTCTTCATGAAAAGGAAATCAAACTACTCGTATTCAATATTTCGATTTGCTAGGATATATAATATATGCATATATACTTTAATCAAGGTGTGAAATCACTGAAAATTCATATGCAGATAGAATTTCAGACATTAATATGTCAGCCCAATGTCTGAAAAGTTCAAAGGTGATGAATCCATCAGTTTTTAGCAAACATGAAATAATATTATAAGTACCATGCAGCTGGAGAAATCTCCAGTCATGAACTTGGAGAAGTGCATCTTCTTCACATCAACATGGTCCCAGTAGAAGTGTTCCTCAAACTTCCTACAGTGCTCCTTCCATTTCTTGCAATGCCTACATTCCTCTCCCATTACAAAAACCTGGTTGACATGGAAAAAGGTAGGGAAAAAAATGCCAAATAGCACATAGACCAGGGGTTAAAACATAGAATCTTCAAACTACTGAAACAACCGTTATTCTAAATTAATTGGATGCACCTTTTTGATAAAAAATTAAAAAAAAAAACTGTTATTTTCAGAAGCAACAGATAAAGAGAAAAAAAACGTAAAATGGAATACAAATCAGGTATAGGAGAAGCTCATTCATTCATTTATTTTCCTGTGTGCAACTCAAGAACATTGAAACTTTAAAAGAACATAAAGACCTCAAACATATATATAAAACAAGTGCGTGTTCTGTATTACCAGGTGATATTATCTTCAAAGCCTTAGAAAAATGGTGGTCATGGAGACACTGCAAAAAGAATAAAAGGTTTAGGTCCACTCAACTTGCATTTCATTGATGGGGAAGAGAACGATATATTGCAATAATGTCAAAGAAAATAACGGACTTCAGCAAAATCTATTAAATAAACAACAGAGTCACGTGGCTAGCTCCATCAGAAACATTAAAACTGCCTTGTTCCTTGATAAAAAGGGGTCCTTGTTTCTCCTCGCAAATGATCTACGAACAAAAAGTTAAAAAGTGGAAGATCAAGAAAGATCAAACTGTTCATTTCAAGCTGCGCTGAGAATTTAAAGAGTTTTTCGTTGAAGAAGGCTTACCTTCTCTCAGTCGGCAGTCCCCTCCCCTTGGAGAACTTCCCTTCCTGAACTTCGTGAAGCCTGCTAGCTTTTTACGAGCTCCAAGACACAGGACGCCGGATTCTAAATTTGTAAGTAATAGTAATGCAGCTATTACAGGGAGAGAATTTAGGTTCACAAATGTTTTTTGTTATTAGGCTAGAATAGAATGAAAATTAAAATGAAAGATAGCTCTTATACGTAATTTCAGCTGAAAAAAAATATATTATAATAAAATTTAAATTAAAATTTATTTTAAGATGACTATAATATAAATTAAGGGGATCATCATGACAGTATATGAGAAAGAGGAGTGCTTATCATTACAAATGAACAGGCAAGTCCTACTGAGGGGATCAACAATGAAAAGTGTGGAGGATGTCGCCTCGATTAGAGAGGGTGTGAATGCACCCACAACACTTCCGAGAGTAGATAAGTGAAAGAATAACAAGTTCATATACTTAAAAATAGCATTATTGGGAAAAAAGGTACTCGCCATAAGAAAGCCCAAAAGTTATGTTTCCTCAAGAGAGTTATTGTAGCATCCTTCGAGCGAGCAATAAATGAAGGCTCCAGAGAGCGATGGACGACTTTCCAGTATCGACTGCTAAAGAACCCTAGGACATGGAGCTCGCAAGAGTAGTTGAGTACATTGGCGATGGTGAGCAAGTAGTTGCCAGTGAACAAGCTAGAGTTGTTGAGCCTACGACATGGCAACTAAGGTGTCGACCAAGGTGGCGATGAAGGAATGAGCGGGGCACTGATGTCGTAGAAGGGTTTACGACGTTGTTTTCATATGCCCACCACAACGACATCCTTCCTCTTCTAGGTTTGATCTTAATGGAGGAGCTCAAATTAATGCTTGAGGTCATGTAAAAGATTGTGCACCTCCAGCTCATTGTTGAGCCCAGTAATGGATGAAGAGCGGCGATATTGGGGGAGATCATCAAGCTGAAAAAGGGGGCCTCTGACCTAAAGAAAGAGTTCATCAAACTGAAAGAGGCAATCTCTGTAATGAGGTATCAACATAATACCCTAAGGACCTTAGTCAGCTAAGTAAGGGCCAACATAAGGGCTTGAATATACAGTCAACAGGCTTTGCTGCATGTATTATTTTTTTCTTAGATTACTTAAGAAGTTGTAGGGGGGTTAATGCTTACAATGGAAAATGACGCCTATGTTGGATGCTCCATGGTGATGAATAGACTCACACCACTCTTATTGTATTCTTTTTTTTCTTTCTCTTATTTTCTTTGAAAGTAACATTTTGCATTAATTAAATAACATAAAATAGTACAAGAAAGTACATGCTGGTATGGAAACTCATATTTATGTCTTTCCAAGATTAAAAAAACAAGCAAAAGAGGGAAGAACTTTTCTATCTATGTCAATCCATACATGAGTACAACAAAAAAGTGTAAGGACCAAAAATTAAAAGAAACTAGAAGCCCCTCGGCAAGCAAGGTGATGTCACCCATTTCATCCTCTTGATGTGCACTTTGTATCACATTATGTTGCTCTACAATACCTTAAGGTTTGGGCTTTATTACAGCCAACCAATCGTGTTTTTTACTAAATCCAGTGGGATATCTAGCATAATAAACTTGACTTTCTTGGTGTGCTATGATAAAAGGATCAACTTTAGCATATCTCCTAATATGCTTGGCTTAGGTTATATCATAAAAGGATGCACCCTTGTGTCTCTATTTTGAACTGGATCATATCACTCATAATTGAATAGAAATATGTGATTATCTTATTTACCTGTATATAATAATCGAATAACCTTCTCTAAAATATCATAATAGTCACTTCACTTTCAGCATGAGTACTCTCTCTAACACACACCATATTTTTTAGTTTTTCTTCCCTCACTTCGTGACTTGATGTGAAATCTAAAACTATTGACAAGAAAAATCAGCCACATTTTAACTATTATCATCGATCCCCATATAAGTTCATATAACCCATCAACTCCCATCTTATTGCAAGGACTATGAAACTAAAATAATAAAAAAAAATTAAATTGTGAAAAAGAGATATATATCATAAGATTATATGGGTGTACATATGTTATGAATCATATTGGGAATTCATCAACAATTATTCTCGTAGTAACTTCCGTATTTGCTATAAGCAGTGAACTTATAAACAACCTACATATAAAAGTGCATATAAGATGGAGATAAAGGACACACTCACACATTGCTCTTCTTTATTCTAATGTGAACGATAAAGAAATTTTAGGCTTCAATATTTTTTCATTAGCACTCTATCTTAGTTCAAAAAAAATTCTAGTACCATTTGAGATCTATTTTTGCCTTCAAATTATCTTTTGTTTTGTCTTTTACATCCATCACAACATTGAAAATATTATCGAATACATTCTTATCAATATGCATAACATTTAGATTATGCCTTATTAAATTAGTACTCTAGCAGGGTAATGTCCAAAAGATAGTTTTTATCCAATTATGTTGAACTCCAAATAGGGGGACTCTACACTCTACTATTGTAGGAGATCGAATAATAATAAGTATATCATTCACTCTTTCAAGTATTTGAATATCACTTAATCTAGGTGGAAGAATTGATCTCTCTGCTCTATTTCTTAGGAATGTATCGTTATTTCTCCTAAATGAATGATTGAAAGGTAGGAACATATGATACCTCCATTTTTTAAAGTGAAATATTTAGTGAGCTCCATATAGTATGGGTAAGCTAATTATCCTGTAGCGCTCCAACCAGCTAACATACCATATGTGAAATCTCTTATGTAAAAGAAGCTAAACTCTTAAATATCGAGGCACTTTTGGTGTAATGGTTTGAATTTCACTAAGAAACTTTGTAGTTAAGCGTACTCATATGGGAGAAATTTTAGGACGGGAGACTTGCTGGGAAGTTACACCAACAGGACAAAACTATGAGGCTCTTAGGCCAAAGCGGACAATATCTCGATAGTTAAGAGTTTGGGTTGATACAAATGGTATCAGAGCAATACACCAACCGGAAGATGGGAACTAAGTGCCATACAAGAAAAAGTGTTACGTTATGACAGCCACCTCTTGAACCATGTATGGAACAAAGTGCTACAAGATAGGAGCCACCACTTAAACTTGTAGGGGTCACCTCTAGAATCTTATCTGTCTGGTGGATGATTCTGGGATAAAGATACTGACAAGGATGACAATTACTAAAGTAGGGGAGATTGTGAAATCCCTTAAGTAAAAGAAGCAAAACTCTTAAACATCAAGGTAACTTTTGGTGTAATTGATGGAATTTCATTAAGAAACTCTGTAGTTAAGCTTGCTCATCTCAGAGAAATTTTGGGATGGGTGATCTACTGGGAAGTTATACCAACAGGATAAAATCGTGAGGCTCTTAGGCCAAAGTGGACAATATCTCGATAGTTAAGAGTTTGGGTTGTTACACCATAAGTTGGGAAGTCGTTGATACTCAATAATAAGGCAACTTTAAGGAGGAAGTTCTTCTTAGTTGAGATATCATATGTTAAAACACCTTCTTCCCACAATAAGTTGAGGTCATCAAGCAAAGGTTGTAAGAAAATATTTATTTTTACTTTTAGATTATGTGGCTCAGATATAATAAGCATCAAAAACATATAAGGGGTAGTCATGCACATCTCAGGTGAAAGGTTATAAGGTGTTACTATAACAAGCCATTAGAAATATGTTGAAGTTATCTTATTATAAGGAGTGAAGCCATCCACGCATAATCTCAATCTTATATTATGTGATTCTATAATGAATGAAAAATGTATATGATCAAATTACTTTTTTGCTCTTCCATCTGTGGATTAGTAAGAAGACCCAATTGAAATAACTTTTCTTTATGCCATCTCATATGACCAGTGAAGCTCGTTGATGCATACAATCATTGAAGTTTGGGAATAATGGCAAATAAAACAATCACGAATATGTCATATCCTTCTATTCTTTCTATTTTTTGAATTTTGGTTTGTACCGAGGTGCACTGCAATGACGACATGCAACTTATGTCAAGTTGCCTTATAATACAGCATGGAATAATTGATAAACAATCAATTTTTGTTGCACTTGATCCCAATCAAGATACTAACTTCTTTCATATATAAATCTATTGGAATTAAATTACTCTCACGATTGATTTCCTTAAGCAAGCCTATGAACTCATTGAAGCACTGGCAAGACACATTATATTCAGTCTAAATATTGAGCATCCTTACTGCAACTGATAGCTTAGAATTAGTAGTGCACTCATTCCAAATGAGTTGTTGAGCAGCACATACTAATTCATAGAATTTTTTGCGCATTAATATTAGGTGGCTCCTCCATACGTTCTCTTAATTCGTGAGTAGTTGCATAAAAAATAATTTCTTCATATGTTCTTATATTCTAATCATCCTCTACTATTTTGAAAGTTGTGGATGGACCACTTTGAAAGTCTAAATGTGGCTCACACTCTCCATGTGAGAGCTAAAACTAATACTCTAGCATAAATTCTCTACGATATACATCAAGTTTAACTTCATCAGGTGTAAGATATGCCGGATTTTGTGCTTTGAACAAGAACACCTAAACCTCCATCTGATAAAAATGATAGTAGTTGATAGGCTATATGAATAAAATATTCAACACTCTTAACAAATTCATCTGTTAGTGACTTTCTTCCTGGTAATAATATATTATACATCCATGACCTCTAGCTTCAAATATCTATGTATAACTTGATCTAAAAATGAAAAAAAAAAAAAATTGAGTAGATAAAAATATATGAAACTAGTTGGTCTATTTTCCTACATCCCTTCTCCACTATTATGATTCTTCTATTGCAATTAGTGAATGTAACTTCATTTTAACTCATTCAAAGAATATAATTATAAGCATAGATCTAATTCTAAGGTCATTCAACATAGAAATATGAAAATCCTAAAATGAAAATATATGAAGGTAGTTGCTCTCTTTCCCCACATCCACTATTAGGATAAATCTTCTATATTATAATAAGTGATTGTAAGCATAAATCATTCCAATATTATAATTACAAGTATAAATCCTTCCAACATTATAATTATAAGCATAAATCAAATTCTAAGATTATTCAACATAGAAATGTAAAAACCCTAAATCTAAATATAACTCATTTTTAACAAAATCTAATTGATAAAATCTGCAAAAAAAAAGGATTACAGAGATGAAGTTTTATCTTTTAAATCTCAAAGAAACAGAGTCAAACGGTCTAGAAATGACCTTGAACCATGTCAGGCAACGGAGAGGCAAAGAGAGGTGTTCAGGAGAGGATAAAATGTGAAATGGAAAAAGGAGACAAACCCGGGTTGAAATAGGGCCTTTTCCCGTAGAATTTTTATAGACTTTTTTATTGGAAATTAAATAGAATTTGCTATAAAAAATTAGTTAAAATTTCTATCAGATACTTTATTGTGGCCAAAATTTCTGGCAAAAATTTCCTACCAAAAAATTCGTTACTATTGAATAAAGTTTCTGTAATGTCATGTCTTTGGATGCAAATATTTTGTGCTTAAAAATGAAAAATCTAATTTGGAAAAGTTTAATACCAAGTCTAATGAAGCTGTATTTTTAAGATATTCAATAGTAGGAAAAGCCCATAGGGTCCTCAATAAAATGACGGTACTAGAAGAGTTGACCCATATTGATTTGATGAGACCAATAGGAATACTCCACCTAGAGAAGAGGAAGAAGAAGATGACATCATTTATGGAATTAAGAACATAGGCTTAGAGCTGTGGCCGAGCTAAAAAAAATTTTCAAGGGGGGGGGGGGGGGGGGGGGGGGGGGGGGGGCTAAATTTGTTTTGACAAACTTTTCATCAATTTTTTCATCTAGGCTTGTAACAGCATAAACAATTTCAAAGCATGACCAAAAAATAAACAAACACTAGCCATAATTAATTTTCCAAATTTACAAATCAATTGTAAATCATATAAATATTGATTATGATATATTAAAATTTAAAAAACAAAGTTATTATTCATATTTTTCTGAGATTCTGCATTTATTTTTAACTTCTATAATATTTATTTGTTTATAAAATATACGATTTTAATAACGGAATTGATTTGATTTTGAAATTAACATAGACAAAGTGAAAGAAGCTCTAATTTATCATCTACTACTATTTGCTACACTTTTTTATATTTTTTATAGATTGGTATGTGATGCCGTGCATATTGCTTGGTTCACCGTCATGTTGTTGATTGGACTACTGGTCCTATAGGTAGGCTTCAACATAGTATGTTTTACTGATCAATGGCTATAACGGTACATTAGTTTTCATGCAAGCCAAGAAGTAATTACGATAACCTACCCTATATGTCCAAATCTTTTTTTTAAATCCATAATTAGACACTACATTTTTTTTAGGGGGGGGGGGGGGGGGGGGGGGGGGGGGCGGGCACATGCCCCCCTTGGCCCCCTCTTGAATCCACCAATGGCTTAGAGAATTGAGAAGAAGCTCAAAATTCCATGCCTATAGAATGGAGATATTCATATACTAGGGAGTTTATTATAGGAGATCCATCCACATAAGTTAGGACAAGACACAGACTTAGGAAAGAAGTTAGGCACACAGCCTTCATTTTTATGATAAAACCCACTAGTGTTGAATAAGCTTTAGAAGATGAATTCTGGATTGTAATAATGCATGAAGAGTTGAATCAATTTGTAAGAAATTATGTATAGGAGTTAATAGCTAGACCAACTTATGAGAGTGTTGTTGGAATGAAGTGGATATTTAAGAATAAACTAAATGACTATGAATCAGTTGTGAGAAATAAGATTATGTTGGTTTCAAAGGGTTACAATCAAATTAAATGGATAGATTTTGAAGAATCTATTACCCCAGTAGCTAGGTTAGGGGCCATCAGGATCTACTAGCATTTGTTTTTTTTCAAAAGATTTAAATTATACATGATGGATGTAAAGAATGATTTTTAAAATGGAATAATCGAAGAAGAAGTTAATGTATAACAGCCTCTAAGAAGTTAATGTAGAACAGCCTCTAGAATTTGAGAGTTCAGTATTCGTTAATTATGTATACAAACTTAACAAAGCACTATATGGATTGAAGAAGACACCTAAAGCATGGTACAATTGGCTTAATACTTTTCTCTTAGAGAAATCTTTTATTAAGTGCATGGTAGAAACCATACTGTTTATTAAAAGAATTGAAGATGATATACTCTTTGTTCAAATCTATATGGATGACATTCTTTTTGGATCCATCAATGATAGTATATGCAAAAAAAATTCTTCTACTATGAGCTACAAATTCTAAATGAGTATGATGGGTGAGTAAACCTTTTTTTTGGATTTAATGTAAAGCAAAGAGAAGATGAAACATTCCTAAGTAACATATAAAGGAAATCTTAAAGAAATTCAATATGGAAGGTTATAAGAGCATGAACACATTCATGATATCGACCACCCAATTAGATGAGGATTAGGATGGAAAGTCAATTGATCAAAAGAAGTTCAGAGAGATAATGAATTTCTTACTTTACTTGACCTCTAGTAGGCCTGACATTATGCTTAACGTTTGCCTATATGCTAGATTTCAAGCTTACCCTAAGAAATCACACATGACTGCATACAAAAGAATCCTAAGATATCTTATAGGCACTCAAAATATATAGGTCTATGGTATCCCATGAATAGCCTAATATTTGAAATAGTTGGATACTCAGATTCAGATTTTACAGGATATAAAATGGATAGAAGGAGCACTTCAAGGACCTTCTAATTCATAGGATAATCTTTAATTTTTTGGTTTAGTAGGAATCAAGTTTTTGTAGCCTTATGCACTATAGAAGTTGAGCATATAGCTGCAAGAAGTTATGTTGCCCAAGTTCTTTAGCTCAAGCAACAGTTTCTTAATTTTGGATTACAAGTGGACACCATCTCCATCATATGTGACAATACGAATGTGATCTGTATTACTAAGAATCCAAATCAACACTATCTCACTAAACATATTAATGTAAGACACCATTTTATTAGAGACCACATGACAAAGAGAGATGTGAGCATACACTTTGTAGACATAAAGACTCAAGTGGCTAATATTTTTCTCTAATCCATTGAGCTATGAAAGACTTAGTGTACTTAGGACTAGATTGAATATGATTGATATAAGTGCATAGATAATTTGAGTAGACGCATGCCTTTATTGTGTTTATTTTTAGTTAGTTTGTTTATGTTTATCTCTCTTTGTTGTGTTTATATTTAGTTTATGTGTTTATGTTTATCTCCTTTTGTTGTGTTTATTTTTAGCTTATGTGTTTATGTATTGTGTGTGTATTTTTGTGGAAGTGTTCCTGATCATACAAAAAACTCTTAATTTTTTTTTTACTTTGTATTGTATGATTTACACATTATACTATACGATACACGTAAGGCAGGATAGTTAGGGGTTAATAATTATCATTTTACCGATTTGATACAATCGTTATTACTAATCATGCTGTATGAAAGAGTCATTGTATATTACAATCACTGTTTTAAAAATTAGACCAGATCGGCCGGTTCAACCACTTCAACCATGAATCGGTTTGCCAGCTAGTCCGGTTTATTCCCAAAATTGATTTCACAATGAACCAATCACAATATTAGCCAGCGAACCGGCACCGATTTTCCAAAACTGATTTGATTATTTTATATGAAATAATTAATTTTTTAAAAAAGTTAATTACTAATTAAATTAATTAATTTAATATAAAAGTACTTTATTTAATAAATTAATTTAAATTATTGTTTTAAAATGTATATTAAAATTTATAATATTTTCTTATTAAGCACTTGCTTGGTCACATGGCTCCATCACTTTATGTGCCTTCTTTACTCAAGTGAACCCACAAAATAATATAAACAACACAATATATAAAGCCTAGAATCTAGATGATGTCATACTGAAAAATAAAGATGAAGTTCTCATATTCACTACACATACACCATATATGTTTGCACATATTTATTAATTAAATTTTTATAATGTGAATAATATTTAATTTTAAGTTGATAATAGTTACATTTTTTATCTATTTAACTATTTATTTGTATAATATAAAATAAATTTTTATTTATTTTTGAATAATAAATGATATAACATGAATTTATAGATGAAATTTTATAATTTTTTCTATATATAATTTATAGGTATAAATTGTATCTAAACCTATAACATAAATTCAAAAATATTCATATTAAATTATAAACTTATATGTAAAGTAATTTTATAATAAAGATAAATTAAATTTAAAGATAACATATGTTTAGATTTAAAATTATAGCATATATTATTTATTTTTAAAACTAATTTTTAGCCAAAATTTATATTATTTAGTATTTATTATATCATTATTATGCTATTTTGATGACATTTAAATAATTTAATATTTATTACATCATCCGATTCAACCTCAATTTGACCCTGGTTGAACCATCGAACCATGAACCTCTTCTTCTTTATGTTTATTGTTCGGTCCAATTTTCATAACCTTGATTACAATTATCTTGGTTAAACAATCATATAGATGACACGTCAAGATGATCAAAAAGTCAAAGATCATATTGTATGATACCTGATCATATTGTATTGTACGATTAGTTCTTTCAAAAATCAAATTAAGTGTTTAATTAAATTAAAATCTAGAATAATTAAATGTACTATATGATCTGTGATGGCATAGGACAATCATTTATTTTTATAAATACTCGCTCTAAATTCTGGATTTTTAAAAATAGAAAAACTTGAAATGTGAACTAATCATACAGTACGATCTTGATCGTACTATACATGTAGTAAAGAATTTGCCTATTTTCGTCTGAGAATTAAGCAATTAAATTATGATTGACATTCGTGCTGTACAATTCAAATTGTTCAATATGATCCACCAAAACATCTGGTGGACGAATAATGGTTAGTCTAGGATGATCCTTGATTGGATTCAACTAATTATATTGTATGATTCATATCATATTATCTGATCTAATAAAACTAAAAAAAATGGTTATTAAACTAATCGGATAGTACGATCCACATTCATGTTGTACGATCAGTTTATTGAAATTAAAAGATTTTGGGTTTGATTTAAATACCCTAATATGATTTTTGTCATAATAATTATGTGTGAGGCAAGTTAGTAGGCAAAGATGTTTTTCCCTAAGAGAGAGTCCTTTAGAGAGGGAGAGATGTTTCTCCTTGCTTGTGAGAGTTATCCAATCCACTTAGGAGAGAGAAGGTGAGGTTGAGAGGTCGTTCCTTGAGAGAGTCAAGGTTTGTTTGAGGGAGTTCACGTGGTTGTCCTCGTCGTCTTGCACATTTGTCCTTTGAACATTGGTTTTGAAGCTTTTAGAGAGGAGCTTTAAGGAAGAAGTTCTTGGGTAAAAACTTGTGACTAGTCGACGAGGCTAGGGGAGCGACATCTCCACCATTGTGAGGAATAGGAGAAGGGAGCATATTCTCCGTTGTTGCAAGGAGGATAAGGAAGGAGCAACTTCTACATCATTGTGAGGAGCATAAGGAGGGAGCGACATCATCGCAATTACGAGAAACAAACAAAGGGAGCTCATAAGAGCAACTTTTTAAACTTCAAATTAAAGTTATTATTATTATTATTATTATTATTATTATTATTATTATGCTTTTAATTTCTATCTTTTTATGGAGGAAATTAGTAAAAATTTATAAAAAATTGATCCAGTGCCATACGCCACAGACCCAACGCCGTAGTGCTACCAGATCGACACCACAGTGGTGAAAGTATCGGATGATTGCTGGAGAGCTTAGCACCAAGGAGCTACTTAGGGAGCATCGCAGTGCCAAATTAAGCCAGCATTGAGGTGAAAGACAGTCGGTGATGGTTAAACCGGCTAAACGACGCAACGAATGATGAACTTACACGTTAGTTTGGTAACACTGCAATGCTATCTAGTCAACATCGTGATGCAAGTTTAATCATTTTGAATTTCTATAAATAGGAAGCTTATATATCATATTAAGGGGTTGGCAAGTTGGGAGACGTGAGGGAGTGTGTGAGAGGGTGTGTGAGGCTGCTTCTGGTGAAGGTTAGCCATTTGTATCTATTTATGTGAGTCATGTTCAAATTTAGGGAGAGGAGGAAGAATTGTAAGGAGTCTCTAATTTCTTATACAAGGATTTTTGAGTCATTTCTATCCTATTTCTTGTTTTGCACTTTTATTTTATATAGTGAATTAAAGTTGCTTGTTTTGTTTACTTTTAATTTCATGATTGGCAAAAGTCTTTGCTCTTAGCTAATGATAATTTAAAATTATGTATTGCATAGAGTAGATTTATAATTTCATGAATTACTTAAGCTATTTTTAAACTCTCCATACTTGATTTAGTTTATATAGAGGCCTTGCATGAACTTAAAATATAGTGTGATCTATAGCCTAGATGAAGGAGTAGAAGAATAAATAGGCGATTTAAAATGTAATCTTATCATGCATAGACATATGATGATTAGGATTATGAGATCTTAAAAAGATATTAAAACTATAGTTAAGAGAAATCCTAGCTAATACTTTATTAAGTTAAATAAAGATAAAGAGTATTTATGCTATGATTCACCACAACAATAGGAAAAATCTTCCTATTGCAAGTATATTTTTTTAAATATGATATATTCAGAGTATTTCAAAATATTGAATTTATCTTTTTGAATAAATAGCTCTTACTTCTAATTGCATCACCCCTTATTAACTAATTGATAAGACAAATATAGTGGTTCTTATAAGTAGTACTAAAGTGATTGTAGGGTAATTCTAATCCACATGAAAATAATACTCTTATCATCATTTTATTATTTTGTAAGACATTTATACTTTTGTAGTACACACCAGAATTTATTATATCATAATTCAAAGAACAATAGTGTGATTTATGGTTGTGTTAGGTGTAACAATTTAAAATTTTTGAAAACTATTTTAAAAATGAAAATTTTGAACTGGAGCACTGTGGCGCTGGGTAGCGCGATGCCTCAGCGCAAAGCTCTCTAGAATTTTGGAAATTAATTTAGGGCGATGGCGTTGTAGGTAGTGCAATGACGTAGTCTTATTTTATATGCAGCGCTACAGTGCTGGGTCACTTGGGCATCACAGCTCTAGGCACTAAACAATATTTTAACATATATTTAACTTGACACCATCCCTCACCCCCTCTCTTCAAATGGCTTGGCTAGGGAGAAAAGAAAAAAAAAGAAGGAAAAGGAAAGGAGGAGAGAGAGGAAACGAGCATTTAACCGCCGATTCATTTCACTTCTTCTATAAAATTTCTTTATATCATTGTAGGTGACTTCTAACATACTCCTATTTTCAAATATTTAGATTTCTGCCATTTGATTTCTTCTAAATTAATTTTTATTGTATATATTTAATTATAAGAAGTTGTTACTATATAACTTTTTATGTGGTAGTACTATTCATTCTGAACATGTTGATTATATTATTTTATATTTTCACCAAATGGATTAGTATTTATTATCGTTGGTACAATTTGAGTAAGATTAGTGATTTGGATATTTTGATATGATTGTATTGTTAATGCAAGTATTGTGAATGAATATGGTTATATGGATGATTAATAATTAATCATTATTACTTTTACACTATTATGTGAGCAAAAACTAGAAAGTCTGGTTCATTACTAAAGTGACTTGGAGACTATGTTATACATATACAGGAAGGTGGACCAATAGACTTTCCTTTAAATACTATAGTTTGCAATGATATCATATACTGATTCATGTGATTTGCTGATTAGAAGTTATAAGGAGTAATTACCGTACCGATAGGTAAGAGTGATGACTCTGGATACTAAACTAAGAATACTTACTGAAAAAATACCACACAAGCCAAAATTTTTTACTAATTTCTTACTTATTTAATTTGATTGCTTGGAAATGAATACAAAGAATTGATTTATTAATACTGATTCATTGTTACTGATTTACTATTACTAAGATTATGATTAAGATGTTGATTTGAGTCTGATAAATAATAACTGAACATTATGTGCACCCTTATATGATTCATTGGTAATGTTACATTGTTATATGTTTCTAACAATTTTCATAGATACTTTTGCTTTACTGATTCACATGATTTCCTTACTGTTTGGATAATATTGATATGACATTTGGTTTAAGAATGATGGTTTACAGCTTTATTATTTTGATATCAATGTTATATAGTCTTACAGGCTTTATTGTTACCATACGTATTTTATTATTTCTGCATAAATTTATGATTATATTGATTGCTATCATTATGAACTGAAGATTTTATGCATATTATTTCTATTCTGTGCTTTGAGTTCACTAGTAGGCTTCTAGTGACCTGCTGGGCTTTACAAGCTCAGTATAGGTTGTTTGATAATTTCATATCATGGAAGAGATTTGGGAGTGCAAGGTTGATCATATATAGGATTCTTCAAGTTTCACTGTCATTTTATTTTTTAGTTATTAATTTGAGCACATGAGTGGCAAGCAGTATGTTGTATTTATATAACTCCTGTCTAATATATATGATATTTGGGTAATGAATATAGATGAATATTAATATTTTGATCAATAGATTTATTTTCATTAATATTTTATTAATAAAAGAAATTAAACAGCTTAGGTTGTTATTATTAAAAGATAAAAGATATAATTCTTTTCAAATTAGATTATGAGGTGTGACACTAGGTGTCTAGGCTTTTTGGGGGAAAATATACATGCTAATGGATCAATGTGTCATTTATGCCCTCCACCCGATTGATAATGAGCAATTGCCCTCTTGTAAATCTTAGATATCAAGATAGATTGACAACCTAAGGGAGAAAAAGATAAGAGTGAGCAGCAGAAGCATAATGTTGTTAAAACATTTAAATGTTCCAACTATGTGGTTAGGTAGCAATGTAATAAATCTTTTATTTTTTGAAAGAATAGTTCTAACATTTGATCAATACTTCTACTAATTTTAAATTTTTATAGCATATTGATTTTTTTAATAAAAGAGCAAATTTGATAATATCCAAAAATATATGATCATGATATAATTATGTTATAAAAGCTCACGAGTAAGGACTTCTTTAAATCGTTAATTTGGTACTCACATATTCCATTAGAGAGGATGAGTTTTGTGAGTCATGTGTTGATGTAACTTATATATTTCTAACAAAGTAAAAAAAGAGTTATTAGTTTATATGTGAGATTTCACGTTTCATGATATTCATGATGTTGTATGACTATAACCCTTTTTACACCTCACTATAGACCTTACATGAAATGATGAATCAATTTAAGAATAAATTTTTAAGTTGCTTTAGTAGCTAAGAATATTTGATAAAAGATAAAATATTCTCCCCAAATCTCAATGGACATGGAGGACTATCACATATGATGTTTTAAGTGCTATAGTAAGTTTATCCTTGTAAAATTTCAAGAAAACATAACTTTGTTAAGTAGTCATCGCACATACAATTTAATGAGTGCCATATATCTTAATAACAGTTATTGCGGAGTGTATGCAATATTACACACCATATACTTGATCGTAAGGAAAAATCTTCTAGAATGTATACATAATCATTTACAATTCTTTAGGGACTATCTATGCACAACTTTATTCCACATTAATGTAGAGCCATATATTTAATTAATATTTTGATATAAATATTCATTCTTTGTGTTTAGTTATTACTAGATTTACAAAACTCTGTATAAAAGTTGTAGATGTTGTTAACGATTTCATGAATTTGCATCAAATTTCTGAAATGCACCATGAAACAAACTGAATATAAACCGAACACAAACCTGAACATCAATTATTTTAAAAGAATCAAACTTGAAAACAAATAGAAAAGCCCAAATCGAGCGTGAATCAAGCTTAAACAAGTTGATAATAAAAGAGCTCAAATATGAACAAGCACCTACTTGACTTTATATGACTCGTTTGTAACCCTACTGATAATCGACTTTATCATCACAACTCTCTTTGTTATGGATGTTGTGCTGATTTCTCACATTATGCGTTACGAAAATTATATTATTTTCTTATAATCAGTTCTATGTTTACAAAATTTTGTGTTGTTATTGTTATATTTTACTTATTATATTTTGCACAACGTGTTATGGCTATTGCTTTCGTTAAGAAATAATTAAGCCCTATGTAATATCACAATTTGCACCCTTTAATGCCTCAATCTGAGTTATGATCCAAAATTAAATTATGATCAAACACTTTTTGAACAATAATCAAACATTAAACAAACAATAATCAAGCTATAATTGATCTATCTCCAGATAATATTTGCATGATCTAAGAACCATGATAAAAAAAGATCCGAGTAATTTTCATAAAATGATCAAGCTCTATCAAATCATCTTTGATTTATACATATTTATACAATTTGTACTATTAAATATTAATAGCATATAAAGTTAACTTTCACTAGATTTAACCCACAAAAAAATTTTAAATGAATTTAGCAGGTTTACAGTACTGCAGCCAAACAACTCTACAAGCCCATGAAGTTTAAAAGAGCTTTTGAAAATTCAGAAAACCCAGGGCACCAAAAACCCTCCAAAGCCATTCTATAACCCCTAACACTTCGTTCCTGCCAACCTCGCCATGCTTCTCTTGCGTGCATTTCTTAGCGCGAGGGGCCCTTCCGGCCGCAGATTCGCCCACCGGCGAGCGGCGGCCGGCGCTACATCGGCAAAACCTCACTCTGGACCTCCGTCTCCGCCGCCGGCCCCTCCACGGCCGCCGCAGAAACCGGTACCCTTCACCATGCACGGCTTCACCTGGCACGATCCTTACAGCTGGATGTCGAATCTCTCCGACAGTGTCTCGATGCGGCACATGGACGTGTACATGGAGCAAGAGGAGAAGTACGCCGAGGCGGTAATGATCGCCGTCGACGCCGACCGCCTTCAGCGCAAGCTCCAGATCGAGATGGCTCCTCGCATGTCCTCTGACCTCTGCTCACCGCCCGTTCGCTGGGGTCCGTGGCTTTACTACCGCCGCGTGGAGGAGGGGAAGCCGTTTCCGGTGCTCTGCCGACGTAAAGCTAGCTTGCAGGAGGAGTTCATTTCCTACAATGCGCCCTCTGTTGGCTTCGACTTAACTGCTGGCAAGAGAATTGAGCAGAAGCTGCTCGATTATAACGCTGAATCTGAGCGATTTGGAGGTAAGCCAGCAGAAAAGGTTTCTTTGAATACGAACTTGTCTTACTTTTAGGGAAAATTTTTAGGTCCGGTGACCGGACCTATCTCTATGTTCGGACGACAATAAAAAGTGGACATTTGGATGAATAAACTTACAATTTTTTTAATATAAATTTTTTGTTTTATATCTTGTCAGCCCGATCAACCCGACCCACTAACCCGGAGATGGTTCGAATTCAGAAATACAAGAATGAAAACCAAACGTTTTTTTACTTTTCATCCTACATTCACTTCTCTCTCTCTCTGCCCTTGGACTCGTGTGGTTTTTCAATTCTTTGGCATTTTCGTTCTGCAATACTTTCTTCCCGGCGGTAGACGACGATGTTGGAGTATTTCTGCATTTAAGAAAAGGTAATGTTGCGCCTTTGTTGCGCCTATGTTGTGCATTTATTACGCTTTATGTGATATTTTAATTTTTAGGGTTTAATATTAATTTCATACATACTAGTTTGTTCAATGTGATCTTAAAATATTTGTATTCTGTATTTCAACCTTCTTCATAAATGAAATAAATCTTATGATGCGAAAATTTTAGTTGCGCTTTAGTTGCGCTCTTCGTAATTCTCTTTTATAATTCTTTTTTTAGATGCCGTATCAAATGCCAGTTTCTTCTCGATACTATGTTACAACTTTCAAAAAATTTGCGATGTTTTTGTCGAGATAATTGACGAAGAAATTGAGTAGACTTTTAGGAATTTGAACATTTATCAATTTTTGAAGTTTTCAGCATTCCAGCAGTGTATACCACTTTTATATGAGATTCTGAAATTTTGGAATTCTGCTGATGAAGGCTTTGTTGTGAATGATCATTTACTTAAATTCACTTTTGATGATGTTGTTTTGCTAATATGTCAGATTTTGAATAAGAAATTATTGATATATTTTTTTACTCTAAATGTATTATGTTAGACTAATTAAACAAAAATTTTCTCACAGGTTTGCCTAACAGAGGTAATGATATCAAATGGAAGATTGATCCCCTCACTGGACCTCTATCAACTGAAATAAAAATTGAAATGATAAAATTAGATAGATTAACTGATAATGCTAGTAAGTTAAAGACCTTTATAATGTTTTTGTGATTTTAATATTTTTCTCCACTAAATAATCATAAAATCCCTAGGAGGCTCATATCTGTAGCAAATAATGTAAATGAGTTCTCTTCTATCAATTGGGCTTCATGTATTAGGAATTTAATGGTCGAGAAATTCGATAAAATTGTTGACAAGTTTGCAATAGAAAAATCATTGGGTTACATCAATAGTTTTTTTCCTTTTCTACTGGTAAGTTTTCTCTAATACTTTTATTTTCTCTCATTAAGGTTTTTAATATTAATTTATAATATTTTATGTGTGGTATTATACATATTTAATTTTTGGAACACTTTTTCTTTAATAAACTATCGAATACAGAATTAAGACCGTATTTTTTGAGATGGGAGAGAAATATTGAAATATTCTATACCCAAGACAATGCTACCATTTTTTTTAAAATTTTGAGAAAAAATAAGGTACGTTTTAAGATTAAATTTAAATTATTTATTTTTTAATTCCAACCGAATCTAAAGCGCACCTAAAGCACACATAAAGCGCAACTAAAGATTACCTTAAGCGCAAATAAAGCGCACTTAAAGCGCAATCAAATATTTGCTCATATTAGTTTTAAATTTTTTGGAAATTTATCGTGTTCTACAGAATATTACAAACGAAGAAGCAGAAAAATTCGGGGCTGACTTAAATGTTATTCAAAACCTGAAAATCCATCCTCTTTAGTATCCCCGTAAAATTCATTCACTACAACAAAAAAAAAATCACACCCCCACCTCCCTCTCCCCATTCTCATCATCAAGAACCACCTCAAAGTTCTCCTCAGCCGCCTACTCAACCTTTTACTCATCCTGCTACTCGACCTGCTAGTGAATCACCTCTTGTAAAAGCTAAAGATTGGTTTACTGTTCAGAATAAACTACTAGAAATATTGCAAAATATGTGCAATAGAATTGAAGATAATTTGGGCAGAAGAGTGTATTGACTTGAAGACAATTTAGAAAAACTTGAAGTAACTGTAGATTTTCTGTAATACAAATTCATCCACCATCTTGCCCAATGTGAATATGATCACGATAAATCCTCTATATCTTCATCTTCCTCAAATAATCAATCTATAAAGAAAATCAAAATTTCTCCACCACCACCACCACCACCACCACCACCACCCACTATAGAAGTTACTCCACCACCAACCACTTCAGAAGTTGCTCCACCACCACCCACTTCTGAAGTTGCTCCACCACTATCCACTACAGAAGTTGCTCTACCACCACCCACTTCAGAAGTTGTTCCACCACCACTCACTTCAGAAGTTGCTCCACCACCACCCACTTTAGAAGTTGCTCCACCACCACCCATTACAGATGTTGCTCCACCTTTGGCCAGCAATCCGGAGATCATCAAGTTCGAATCACATAAACTAAAAAGAAAAAGAGATGAAAAAAAACACTCTGAAAGATTGGAGAAACCAAAGCCGAACTAAAAAGTGATTTCAATGGATAAAATAGAGGTATTACCTCGATTTGCGGATATTAAAATAAAATATCACAGGAAGAATTTCCTTATAAAAGAACAAGAAATATTTATGGATGATTGTTTTAAAAAGTTTTATAAAAAGTAAGTTATATTATTTTTTTATGCCCTTTGAATTCAATTTACTCGCGCTTTTCATGTGCTTTACATGCGCTAAGCATGCGCTTAATATGCGTTTTACATGAGCTTTTAATGCGCTTTTCGTGAGCTTTAATTTTTTTTATTTACAGGGATAACGTTATTTTTAAATTTGATAACATAGTAATTAACAGAACTGATATTGATGATCTGCTGAGAAATGAATATTTAGATGATCACCATAGAGAAAGTGATCAACAACTTTCAATAAGGATTGTTTTAGAGTAATATATTCTTGCCTCAATGAAAGACATGGGTGAAAACTTATACTTAATTCTTGGTGGCAAGAAAAAAAAATCAGAAGTATGTTGCAAGATCCCAATGTGGCAGTGTAAATTTGAAAGATCCTCTAAAGCGTAGACCTAAAGGCATGGAAAGGCTTCTTCTTTGTCATTATGCAAATATTTAATCTGAAAAAAATTAAAAAAAGTGTTATACTATTGTGATGATATTGAGAAAATAAGTTTAATACAATTAGGCTTTGAACTTACAACTTCATAACATATTTTTTGTGTTCTGGATTAGGTAAAGAATCATATAATTTTCAAACTCTTTCTTTCAACCTTTCTATAATTTGGGTCCACTGGTTAGTGAAAACGATGTGTTGAATAATAAGATTGCTTTCCCTAACAGAATCAAAATTTATGTGCTGTATGAACATTTCAGAAGGTTGTTTGTAACCTTTGTATACTTGCAATAATTAAACATGAGTTAAATTTTAGATAAAAATAATGTGATTAATAGATTATATAAGATGAGTGTAAATTCTAATAACCCTGTACAATAGAGAAATGTATAGGTAGGGTTAAAATTTATCTGTCATAATCCTATTCTTTTTAGATAATAAAAAAACAAATGCATTTACATGGTGATCACCTAAATATCATTTCTCAGCAGATCATCAATATCAGCTATAGTAATTATTATGTTACCAGATTTAAAAATAACGTCGTCCCTGCAAATAAAAAAAAATTAAAGCGCACGAAAAGCGCATATTAAGTGCATATTAAGCGCATGTAAAGCGCATGTTAAGCGCATGTAAAACACATGTTAAGCGCATGCTTAGCGCATGTAAAGCGCATGAAAATTGCAAATAAACCGAATTCAAAGGGCAGAAAAAGAATAATATAACTTACTTTTTATAAAACTTTTTGAAACAATCATCCATGAATGTTTGTTGTTCTTTTGTAAGAAAATCTTTCCCGGGATATTTCATTTTAATATCCGCAAATCGAGGTAATACCTCTATTTTATCCACCGAAATCACTTCTTGGTTCGGCTTTGATTTCTCCAGTCTTTCAGAGTATTTTTTTCATCTCTTTTTAGTTTATGTGGTTCGTACTTGATAATCTTCGGATTGTTGGCCGGAGGTGGAGCAACATCTGTAGTGGGTGGTGGTGGAGCAACTTCTGAAGTGGGTGGTGGTGGAGCAATTTCTATAGTGGGTGGTGGTGGAGCAACTTCTGAAATTGATGGTGATGGAGTAACTTCTGTAGTGGGTGGTGGTGGTGGTGAAAAAATTTTGATTTTCTTTACAGATTAGTTATTTGAGGAAGATGAAGATATAAAAAATTTATCAAGATCATATTCACATTGGGTAAGATGGTGGATGAATTTGTATTGTAGAGAATCTACATTTGCTTCAAGTTTTTTCAAATTGTCTTCAAGTCGATCCACTCTTCTGCCAAAATTATTTTCAATTTTATTGTACATGTTTTGCAATGCTTCTAGTAGTTTATTCTGAACAATAGACAAATCCTTAGCTTTTGCAAGAGGTGGTTCACTAGGAGGTCGAGTAGCAGGTTGAGTAGAAGGTTGAGTGGGCGATTGAGGAGAACTTTGAGGTAGTTCTTGATGAGAATGGGGAGAGGGGGGTGGGGGGTGTGAATTTTTTTTGGTTGTGGTGAATGAATTTTGCGGGGATACTGATGAGGAAGGATTTTCAAGTTTTGAATAACATTTAAGTCAGTCCCGAAATTTTCTGCTTCTTTGTTTGTGATATTCTGTAGAACAAGATAAATCTGTAAAAATTTAAAACTAATATTTTCAAATATCTGGTTGCGCTTTAGGTGCGCTTTAGTTGCATTTTAGGTGCACTTTAGGTGCGTTTTAGTTGCGCTTTAAATGTGTTTTAGGTTCTTTTAGAATTAAAAAATAAACAATTTAAATTTATTCTTAAAACGTATCTCATTTTTCCTTTAAAATTTAAATAAGGTGGTAGCATTGTCTTGGGTATAAAATATTTCAGCATTCCCCTTCTATCTCAAAAAACGCAGTCGTAATTTTGGATTGGATGGTTTATTAAAGGAAAAATGTTCTAAAAATTAAATCTGTATAATACCACATATAAAATATTATAAATTAACATTAAAAATCTTAATGAGAGGAAATAAAAGTAATAGAGGAAATTTACCAGTAGGAGAGGAAAAAAATCATTGATGTAACCCAATAGTTTTTCCATTGCAAACTTGTCAACAATTTTATCGAATTCTTTGACCATAAAATTCCTTATACATGAAGCCCAATTGATAGAAGAGAACTCATACATTATTTATTACAGATATAAGCCTTCTAGGTGTTTTATGGTTATTTAATGAAAAAAAATAGATAACAAAAATATTATAAAGGTCTTTAACTTAGTAGCATTATCAGTTATTCTATTTAATTTTATCATTTCAAATTTTATTTCAGTTGATAGAGGTCCAGTAAGGGGATCAATCTTCCATTTGATATCATCACCTCTGTTAGACAAACCTGTGAGAAAATTTTTGTTTAATTAGCCAAACATAATATATTTAAAGTAAAAAAATATATCAATAATTCCTTATTCAAAATCTGACCTGTCAGCATAATAACCTCATCAGAAGTGAATTTAAGTAAATGACCATTCACAATGAAGTCTTCATCAGCAGAATTCCAAAATTTCAGAATCTCATATAAAAGTGGTATACACTGCTGGAATGCTGGAAAATTAAAAAATTGATAAATGTTCAAATTTTTAAAAGTCTGCTCAATTTCTTCTTCAATTATCTCGACAAAAGTATCGCAAATTTTTCTGAAAGTTGTAACATGACATCGAGAAGTAACTGGCCTTTGATACGACATCTGAAAAAAAGAATTATACAAGAGAATAACGAAGAGCGCAACGAAAGCGCAACTAAAGCTTTCGTATCATAAGGTTTATTTTATTTATGAAGAAGATTGAAATACATAACATAAATGTTTTAAGATCACATTGAACAAACTAGTATGTATGAAATTAGCACTAAACCCTAAAAATTAAAATATCACATAAAGTGCAACAAATGCGTAACATAGGCGCAACAAAGGTGCAACATTATCTTTTCTTAAATGCAGAAGTACTCCAACGTCGTCGTCTACCGCCGGGAAGAAGGTATTGCAGAACGGAAATGCCAAAGGATTGAAGAACCGCACGAGTCCGAGGGCAGAGAGTGAGGGAGAAGTGAAAATGTCGGGTGAAAAGTAAAAACGCTTGGTTTTCATTCTTGTATTCCTGAATTCGAACCATCTCCGGGTTAGTAGGTCGGGTTGATCGGGCTGACAAGACATAAAGCAAAAAATTTATATTAAAAAAATTGCACGTTTATTCATCCACATGTCCACTATTTATTGGAGTCCGAATGCAGAGATAGGTCCGGTCACCGGACCTAATAATTTTTCCCGTGGGTGAGCAAGCATTCACACTTTTTGGCGATAGCATTTTTGTAACTTTACAAGAATCTGATTGATACCTATCACAGTAGTCAAATAAAATCTTAATAGCTTGATTCGATATGATTTCAAATATTTTACTCTGGGTAATGCACTACTAGTTAATGTAAGGCTCCTTTGTGGCCGCGAAGCCAAGACCTAAGATTGGACATTTCAAGGCAAATTAAACTCATGCTGCAACTGTTATGATTCTTCCTTATGGTTCCTCCTCTTTTCTGATGCACTAACTCTGCCACAGCCAACAAATCACTTTACAGTAATCTTATCTCAACCATTCATGTAGAACTAACAGCTTTTGTTTCTACCGTTTAGATGTATAGCTCTTGATAAATAGATTCAACACTGTACTGCCTCGAGAGTAAGAAAATACAAATTTACAGTACTATAACAATGACAATAACAAGCCTTTATCCCATTGTAGGGGGTCGGCTACATGAATCCTTTTCTCCACTGTGTTCTGTTAAGAGTCAAATTCTCATCTAAATCTAATAAGAAAGATCATTTCTAATAATTTCAACTCATACTGTAAATTTGTGTTGTAAAACACAAATTTACAGTATGAGTAGAAATTCCTGTAGGTGTTATTCTTTGTTTATTTCTCTATTTTTGCTAGTTATCTAGTTTGTGTAACAATTGTTTTTCAACAAAGTTTATATGGTAACAGAGCTTACCAGCTTAACAGTCTCATCTTCTTGATACGACGCAAATGAACATTTCCGACATTGCTGATTCACTGTGGTCTACCAGGGAAACTCAAAGTCTTAGCACTCTGTTGGCTGAGGTTCATATTCCGGCTTGGTAAAAGTTTCTTAGGAACAATGTGAAGAGCATGATAAACTC
This sequence comes from Dendrobium chrysotoxum, assembly GCA_019925795.1. Taxonomy (NCBI): domain Eukaryota; kingdom Viridiplantae; phylum Streptophyta; class Magnoliopsida; order Asparagales; family Orchidaceae; genus Dendrobium; species Dendrobium chrysotoxum. The sequence continues at coordinate 4,619,214 of CM034307.1, forward strand.
CCCTCTTACTAAAGACAACCACCTTGTTTAGCGATCTCAGATTTACGAAGTTTTTATTGCAAATGGATTCAACGGATTCCTATCTGGAACCGTTACTCAACCTCCCAAATATTTACTTGGTGCAGATGGCATTCTAGCTCATAATCCCAACTATAATCAGTGGTTATTGATCAACCAAAATCTGACATCAACTCTCTATTCAGTCATTTCAGCTCCTTTATTACCTTATATATTGAATCTTGACACCTGCAATGAACTCATGCAAACACTCGATAAAGACTGAAATCTTCAAATCGATCTTGCATTTTACAACTCAAAACTCAAAAGTGAACTGCATTACTTAACTATGAAAGATCAAGCTATGACTCAGTATTTGTCTACAAATAAGGCCCAAGTGGATGCAATTTTAGTTTTCGCCAATACCCTTGATCCTGAGGACATCATCTTATATACCATAAACAGTCTACCAACATCCTATCATGCACAACATGGCTATTTACACAAATTACTGATCTCCTTCTTCCAATTCCTCTGTCTCATTGTTTCATGGATTTCATTATTATGTTATTTTTGTGAATGTCTTCTCATGCTATTGTTGGTTATTTCTTACAATAACAACATTAACATCAACCTTTTATCCCACTACGTGTGGTCGGCTACATGAATCTTTGTTCTTCATTATATCCCATAAAGAGTCAAATTCTCATTAAAATTAAAAAAAAAATATTTCTAATATTTTTTAACCAAATCTTTTTAGATCTACCTTAACCTTTTTTAACATAGGCCAAATCTAATATATCTATTCTACTAATCGAGGCATAAGAAGGCCAATGTTTTATGTGTCCAAACCATCTAAGGCGACTCTATCTAATCTTATTTGCCCCTAGAGCTACTCCAACATTTTCACGTATATACTCGTTTCACATTTTGTCTCTAAGAGTGAAGCCGCTCATCCACCTAAGTATCCTCATCTCTGCAACAACTTTATTTTATGCTTCTCTTTTAATAGCCTACATTTCGCGCCATAAAGCATTATATGTCTCACCACCATCTTATATAATTTTCCCTTAAGTTTTAAGTTTGAAGGGTACTTTTTTGTCACACAACAAACCTAATGCATTCCTCCACTTCAAACATTCAACTTGAGTTCTACTAATCATGTCCTCATCTATTTCACCATCATTTTGAACAATAGACCCGAGATATCTAAAGCATGTACTCTTATTAATGACTTGATCACTCAAAGTCACAATCCTCCCACTAGATCTATTACTACTAAAATTACATTATATATTCAATTTTATATCTACTCAAACGAAAACATTTAGACTCTAAGTTTGACCTCCATAATTTAAGTTTTCATTCAACTCCCTCTATAGTCTTATCTACATGAAGAATGTCATCAACAAAAAATATACACCAATGTACATCCTCTTGCAAATGTCTAGTAAGAACATCCATGACTAAAGCAAAAAAGATATGGGCATAAAGCTGATCCTTGATGTAATTCAACTGAAATGGGAAAGTACTCAGTTCAACCACCTTGTGTTTGAACACAAGTAACAACCCCTGCATACATATCCTAAACCTTAATTGTTGGTTATTCTTATGATGCATAAATTTGAAATGTTTGGTAATATTTATCAATTTAAATATTCAATCGAAAAACGACTTGGTCATTCAATATTCACTCTTAGAATTGATGGTAGAGGTGAATTCACTAGCAAAGCATTCACTTTTTTTCGGGCCAAACATGACATAACTCATCAATTCAGCTTCCTTTATACACCTGAGCAGAATGGGGTTGCTGAATGCAAGCATCGACAAATAATTGAATCTACTAAGACCGTTTTACTAGATGCAAATCTACCATTTAATTTTGGGTATCTATTACCTTAACATCTATTTATTTAATAAATCTCATGCTCTCTCCAACTACTCACTCCCTCTCTCCATTTTAGCTACTATTCCGTCAAGCTCTCACATATAATCATCGTTGTGTCTTCGGCTGTCGTTGTTAACCTCTCTCACCTCCCACTGTTAAGCATAAATTGTCCCCCACTGCTATTCTTTGCATTTTCACTGGATATCTTGAAAATTATATGGGTTATCACTGTTTTAATCCTCTCACGGGAAAAGTAATAATTGCCCGCCATGCTCACTTTCAAGAACACATTCTTCCTTTCAAGACTACTTGCCCACTCTCTATCTCCTATGTACACTCCTCAGCTTCATCTATCACTCCATTATATCTTGTGCCTTGCTCTTGCCCTCCTAGTTCTCTTCCACCGCATACTTCTTCCCAATCTTCGTTCAATACTTACGCAGCCGCTTCTTCTCTTAAATCTGCTCCTCAACTGATCCCTTCTCCCATAATGCCCCTCCCCTCTATGGATCCCTTCCCCCATACTTAAGCAACCACTTTTGCTCTCTCTTTTTGATTAAATTGTTGCTTAAGGCGGACTTTTATGATTATGGTGTTTTCGGTGATTCTCCCCTCCGTGTCCATGCCATGGTATACTGAATGAAACATGCACTGAGGGTCAATCCAGTCATTCGTGGTCGTTAACCATTGCTCCAGGATGTCTATTTTTTGTTACCAGGTCTAATATATGATAGTGGAATATCGAATGCAGATTATATTATGCAAGGACTTTCCTAAGGTTATTTTATAGAAGATCTATTTACTTCCATTGCTTGAATTACATATTTAACAGAAGATGCGAGTATTATTTGGACAAATTTGCAGTGGAAAGCTGTTTGAGTCATTTTCATTTGTTGTTTGCTTAATTTGCCCCAGCTTATATTTTCTGAATTTATTCTTGAATGCTCGTAGTTTAGAAAATTATAGCTAATTTATGGAGTACATGATGTATTCTTTTCCTTTTTCACCATGATTAATCTATGTACTGACATGATTTTCCCCATCCATTTATAGGTTACTCTTATGAAGAACTATCTGAAGTTTCTCCAGATCATCGTTTCCTTGCATATACTATGTATGACAAAGAAAAGGACTCCTTCACTTTATCTGTGAGGGATTTAGCTAGTGGTACTCTACTCGACAAACCAAGGGCCGATCGAGTTGCAAATTTGTCATGGGCAATGAATGGAAAGGCTCTGCTTTACACTGTTACAAACAGTGAAAAAAGGCCACATCGGTGAGTATGCCAGAAAGTTATGATCCAATGATTTTTGTTCCTTTTCTTTTTCTATTGTAATTGTATATTTGTTATCTTTAGGATCTTCTGTAGTATGCTTGGGTCCACTAAAGATGATGTTTTGATTCTGGAAGAGTCCGATGAGAATGCTTATGTTAACATTAGAAATACCAAGGATTTTCAGTTTATTACTGTAAATATCTTTTCAAATACTTCTTCCAAGGTATCATGAAATTTACGCACCTTGTGTTCAATTTCATCCATTGTTGTTCTTCATTTGGAATCTCTTTTTCAGGTGTACTTGATAAATGCGGCTGAACCGCTCAACAGCATGACTTTAGTATGGGAGTGTGAACCTCTTTCTAATTGCATAATTGAGCACCATCATAAAATTTTGTATCTATTTACAAATGCTGCTAAAGGAGCTGTGCCCGCTGATTCACATTATTTGCTTTGTTCTAGGCTTGAAGTGTCCGGTTATGGGAATTGGGAGGTAATCAACTTTCAGATGTTTGTGTAAATCTTTGGCCTCAGTGCTTCAGGCTGTTCATGCTGATTGTTCCATGTTTTCAATTTCCATGTGATGCTATACACACTCATAAAAAATTTTCTTGTCTTTTTGAGAATTTTCTAGTATTTTCAGATTAATTTTAGTATTTTATTTAGTTTTATTGTATTTAATTATTAGGATTATCTTTTTTTTTTAAAAAATTTGATGAAATTTTAAAAAACTTGTATAGGTTTATGTTTTAATTTGGTTTGAATTTTAAATTTAATTTAATTTCTATAAATAGGGGTTTTATTGCTTCTTCTAATTAATCCAATTATACATTCATTTTGAATCAAGATTCCTTTTCTCTTTGCTCCTCTCTCTCTCTCTCTCTCTCTTTCTCCCTCTCTGCTTCCTCCCCCCTACACACATGCATGATATCTCTGCATGATGAAAACTAAGAAAAGGCTTCTATATGATTCTTTAGAAGAATAATTCTATTTGTCCCAAGGGAGTTGATGAAATACAAGTCATGCAAAAGTTTTATAACATTCTCTAGAATTTTCCTATATTTTAAAGTAATTTTAGGATTTTAATTCAAATTTAGTGTATTTAATTGTTAGGAGTATCTTAATTTGAAATTAGATGATATGATTTATATGACTTATAGATTGAAGATTTAATTTATTTTTAATTTTAAATTGTAATTCTATTTGTATTAATAGTTATTGCTTGTTATTGAATTAATCCAATTATGCGTTCAGTTTGAATCAAGGTTCCTTTCACTCCCCAATTATTCCTCCCTATTCATCAGCTTGTTCTCTCCACATGATCTATATTCTCTCTCTCCATCCGCATATATCATATCCCATGATTTACCAACTGAATTACTCTTTGGCACACGCATCCTGTGGTTTTTTTTCTGCATAATTTCTCTCTCCTAGCTGCTATGCAACCTATATCCCAAGTAAGCAATGCACATCCAAATGATAGAATTCAAGAGAAGAAGAAAATTGAAGATAAAGCAAGGTGACATACACTGAAGGTTTAACATCAAGTTAACATCAGATATATCTTCTTTATACATCACAATATCTTTCCGTTTATCTGTTTATGTTGCGTCTACTTTTGATTCGTCAGTAACAAGTAATTTACAGGTGGTTCAAATGTACAAGGGCTTGTACTCCACAGGGCATATGGAGAATGGTGATTGTCTAGGCATTAGTTTCTAATGTAGATATTGGCTTTTTATTCTTTTTCCAAAAAATTAACTGAACTTTCCACTTATGATTTTTGAAGAATGACTTTTTTCTTAATTGAAAATTTGTCTGTTGAACAAGTGTCTTCTGCGTTCTTTCTCTCTTCTTGAGATACTCAGCAAGAACGTATTTTATTCCTTCTCTCCATGTTACAAGTTCCCAATGTTGAAAACAATGATGATTTTATAATTATTTTTTTTATAAAGCTTGTTTTATGCATTAAGTGAGTTGCGTTGTCTTGAACTTATGCATATACTTTATGATGATCAGTGGAAATAAATTTTAAGCAAGTTAAATAAGCTGTTTTTCATTATCTTATGCATAACTTCCATGACTTATATGCTCAAGAGTGTTTTGATGCTAGATTCTTAGGATAATTCTTATAGAATTTTCCTGCTAAATCCAATGAGAAAGGTTTTTATTTCTTACGTATAATCATTATTCTTTTCAATGTCACCACTCAGAATGTAATTCTCGAGGAACCTGCTATTTCTCTTGAGGATGTTGATTTCTGTGACACGCATATGGTGCTTGTTCTGAAAGAAGACAAAAGATATAGGCTTTGCTCAATTTTACTGCCTTTGGACACAAAGGTATAAGAATGTAAGCATTTTTACTTCCCTGTTTGACTTCATAATATCACGTGGAGCTTCTTTTATTGTGCTTGAGCTAGCGTTTGTGGGGAACAACTTACATTTGAATTTTATTTTGGTTATACGGGATGATTACTTCTTGTCTTATGAATGAATAAAAGAGATTAAAAAGATGATAATTGATTGAGATATATTGAACTGGTTCTTGCTTTCTTTTAATACGATTATTAGTTATCAACTATATGCTACTACGTGCCCATCTGGCCATGTTTTAGTAAAGAAGTTTTTTTTTGTGTGCCATGATTAGGGGTGTAAACGAGTTGAGTTGAGTCGAATATCTATCTAATCGAGCTAAGCTTGTTTAGTTCTTATTGAGCTCGAGCTCAGCTCAGCTTGTTAAAAAAATTTTAGGCTCAAGCTTTGCTCGAGCTTGGCTCGATTGCTCGAGGTCATTTGGAAAGCTCGAGCTTGACTCGATTGTTGAGCTCAATTTATTAGTTTTAAATTAAAAATTTTAATTATTTTAGAATTTAATTTTTAATATAGAATTAGTTTAAAAAGGTTAAAATATATTATATAATGTTAATTTAAATTATTTTTAAAATATATTTTATGTGAATTGAGCAGCTTAACGTGCTTACAAGCCGAGCTAGGCTGAGCTTGAGCTCGTTTAGTATATGAGCTTGAGTATAGGCTCGAGCTCGAACTCGTGGCTCGATAAACTCGACTCGTGAACTCATTAACGAGTCGAGCTGACCCGGCTCACTTACTACACCCCTAGCCATCATTAAACCATAAACCTCTACTTTAAACCACTCAACCAACTAGTTGATGGTCGGTCAAACAAATTTTTTTATTCAAGTAACTATTTGATGCAAGATGTCTTAAGTTATGGGGTTCCTAATATAGGTAAATAATACAATTGATGTAGATCAGATAAAATAGATTAACATTCAAAGTTCAAAGATCAACGGTTAAATAAAAACTTATTGTCATTAGGTTTGAACTTGAAAAGATGAAAAGACAACAAAATGATAATGCAACGATTAATTAAAATCAAAGAAATCAACCTAGTGGTTGAAATTTTACTCTGCAATCGAAATCCCAATTATTTATTATCCAAAATAATCCCAATTATTTCAAATTTAACCAGAATCAATAATTCTTGTAAAGTGAACCACAAAATATTTAGAACAGAAAATTTTTTAAGGAAAGCAGCCGCAAGAGTGCTGAGTAAATTCATGCTTTGCATTGATGCTTGGAGATAAATTCCTCCGAAATATGCTATTGCACTTACATTGAACTCAAAGGAATCCTACTACTAACAAACGCACAAGATTGAGTAGAAGTCTAAAATTTTATTGATCAAAAGCAGAAAAATACATGCCTCAAGTCTTGATATTTATAATGCACATTTTTCCTTTGATTTGCTAATTTATGAACTTACCTATATTATATCTTGCACTGAAGTGATTTCAAATTCATGAAACAAATTAAGGACATAAATTCTATGGTTCTTGTTAAGTAGTTTATTTGTCATCATTAATAACTTTGTCATACTAATGCACAAGATATTTTTGGAATCCACCATTAATAATGAGCATAATTTCATCATCCAAAATAATATCAAAATCAATTGTGTAGATTTTTCTGGTAAGTACATGACTCGATTTCATAAGGAGGACATGGAAAGAAGAATCCAAGGTATCAACGACTGGATTAATGCCATTATTTTCTGTAATTTGAAATTAATAAGTTTTAGTTCCTATGCGCTGCATAACTTTAAATGGCTCTACTTTTTTCACATTTAACTTGTTAAAGTCTCCTAAAGGTAAAATTTATGGATCCAAACATGCCATTATCTTATTATTTGGTTTAAATTTCACATTCCTCCTATACACAAACAAAAAATTCATAATTTTGATAGTTAGTAGTCAATTTTTTGCAAATATTCCCCTGCAAGTCTACCATGTCTTGCAAATGATTGTGAAAATTCATCAAGCTTAGGCTGAATAGGCAGCTGACATGATCTATGACCTATTGGCAGATTAATTATTAGCAAACTCAGGTATTTGCAATATCTTATCCCAATAAGTTTCATGGCCTTTTATAAGAGGACATACTAGATCACCTAAATTTTATTAACTTAGTTTGTTCAACATTTTGTGGATGATAAGAAATAAAAAAAATTGTTGTGTTTCCATTTTCTTTGAAAGAGTTTTCCTAAGATAATATATGAATTTAATATCCATGTTAGACACGAGTTTTTAGGTATCCCTACTATTTATCCATGCCAGTAAAATATAATTTACTAATGCGAGTTGCATCAACAATTTTATGTCTTGAAATAAAATGAATTATTTTAGAAAAATAATCAATCATTATAAAAATAGAATCATGTTTTGTGGTAAACTAACGTTCTCCTCAAGCTTATATGCAATATGCAAAGTTGTATAAAGCCTATTGTGTGTTTATTTTCCTAGCAATTTAAAAGGTCTATATTATGAAACAATGCATACCACATCTCTTTTCAAACTGGGCTAAAGGTATACACAAGTCAAGTCGAGGTTGAGAGATTTTTGGCTTGAACTTGAACTTGAACTTGAACTTGAGCTTTGACCAAGTTATTCTATCATGTGCTTAAGGTGGGCATATAATTGTTAGAATGCAAAAGGTTTGAAGAGGCAGGTTGAACTATTAATTCTAATTATTGCCTACATCACCAACTAATTAGCCACCCTATTGAAGATTTTTATATTTCAAAGACAAAGTAGAGAGAAAATATCGGAAGGGTGAGTTCGTGTTGTTAAATAATGTTCTAATTCACCCAAAGAGAGTATCAATAAAGATGGTTACGTCCTATTTATACCACCAATCAAATAAGAAATGAAAGAAAAAATAATAAAAATGAAGAATGGGAGACCGTGGTCTCAAAAAGGTTGTATAAATGTTAAAACAACTTGAAGAAGTTTCTGACAACAAGTGGAAGTCTCCAATCGAGCCCATATTTGAGTTGAAAGAAAAGCCAAGTTCAAGTGTGTATACTTCTAGATTATCAATCAAAAGTTACACGGTCATGCTAGCTTGTTGCGGCCCATCTTTTAGTCCTATCAAACGAATAGAAAAAGCAAGCTGAGTCGAAGAAATCAAAGAAGAAGAAGAAGATGATAGTTCAAAAGATTATTAATAATCTCAAGGATTATAATCAACCTGCAAGATAATTTATCAAGCTTTAAATTTTATATTTGAACTCCAAATCGACAAAGTAATGAAGAAGATAAATGAGAAGAAAATGAAGAGCCCCTTCCAATCGAAACATGTTTAGTCATTTGGATCACATCGAATGTTTCTCAATGAAGTCTTTTTCAAATTCAGTGTAGGAGTAGAGCAACAATAGCTCCAACAAGTATGACGTGTAAGAGTAACATCAAAGGATCTACCTTAGCAAAAAGAGGAGATTCATATATGACAACATTTGAGTCTCGTCTAATGGTGTTACAAACGGACAATAGTTCGGAGGATTTATGCTTTCTTGGAAGGACTGAGTCAGAACCCACAATGGCCTCACAGATGGAACACATGACGTTGAGTAGTGATTCTAAACATTCTAACTTATCCTCTGAAACGATGAGGGTCGATTATGGAGAAATTGCTTCATCATAATTTGAATTAAATGTGCCAATTCAAATACAATTGAGGTGGTAGAGCGTTGCTCTCCCTACCAAAAAAGGCCTATCAAATAAAAATATGGAGAAAGATATAGTAAAAAATGAAGAAATCATCTCTAAGAATTTGATGAAGTGTACTTCAAACTAGATGAGTGGACAATATATTGTCATATATGCGAAAGATTCCTACACAACTGAGTGTTTGTGAAGCACTTTTAATGTCAAAGGATTTTCGAGAAATTTTAATTCAAGTCCTGAACATTCAGAGATTTATGAAGTATATTTCTCTAAACATTGTATGAATGAAATTTTAAACACCTATAACACTCCAATTATTACGTTCTTTGAGGATCTTTTGCTTGGGACCATAGAGTATGGTCACACTCTATATATTACAATTGAGTGTGATGGCATCACGGTAAGTTGAATCCTGATTGATCCATGCTTTTTCAGTGAATCTAATGAACTTTCAATCATTGAAGTTTCTGTCTCTCGATGTTCAACACCTCAGGTGAGATAAGATGTGGTGCACTTATTTAATGAAAGAAGGCAAGAGATCATGGATCATTCATTCTTTCTCTTTGGATCGCTATGTACGAAAGCTAGATATTATGTGGTCGATTCTAACACTTCATTCAAATCTCTTTTAGGCCAACCTTGGCTTTATCAACAATGGTATAGTTCCATTTACTTTGTAGTAGTGCTTGAAGTATGTGAGGGATGAAGAAGTGTTTAGGATTGTGATAGGCCGGTTCACCCTGAATCGGCCCAGGAGCCAGTCGAATGGCTGGCTCACGTTTACAGGAGGCGGAAAGGGGTCCGCCCCCTTTAGGTTGCCGCCCACTTGTGTGGGCCCCACTTGGAGCAATTGGGGGAGGGGGATTGGGCGGCTAGGGTGAGAGGGAATTTTTGAATAAGGGAGGTTTGAATTAGGAAAGGAATTGTATTAATATGGGGTTTGTTTTAGGGTTAGGTTTTATGCATGAATTAAGTTTATCTTGGAGTTCTTGGTGGTTTTGGCTCTAGATTGCTTTGTCTAGAGATTGGGAGAGAACGATCCTCCTCTCGGATTGAGGATCAATTGTATCTTGCTTCGTGCTTTGCTTGGCTTTGATTTCCTAGTTTCAATACAAAGTTTGGTGGCTGATTTTGTTCCAGATTTTACGTTATTCCCGCTGTTTTTGCCAATTAGTGATAGGTTTGCTTGCAAACTCAAGTATTTTCCTTAGTGTTACTTGCGAACTCAAGTATTTCCTATCAAATTGGTATCAGAGCATCGTTTTGGGACCATCGGCGGCTGAAATCTTAAAATTTCAACGAGTTCTTGGGCATCCAGAAGAAGATTTCTTGTGAATTTTGGAAGAAAGATGGCCGGGAAGAAAGTTGAAGTCTTGGAAGGCGAAATCGGTTAATTAAAATCAGATTTGGAGGGAAAATTTTTTGATTTTCAAAATCAAATCACCTCCAACAATGAAAGGTTAGAAGGGAAGTTCACTATTATGGAAGAGATGTTAAAAAAATTAGTTGAGATGAAGACCAATTCGATGACATCGGAAGTAAGAGAGACCACCGACGGCCATGGCGTAGGGGGAAATCCGAACCCGTTTCGGGGGAGGAGAAATCTGGAGGTAGAAATCCTTGAGGGGGAGGACGACATGCCGACTCTAGAACCGCTTTCTAGAGAGGAGATGAGTCTAGGGTACGATCGAAGGGGTGCTGATTTTTTTGGAAGTAGGGAAGAAATTCACTGTAGGGGTGCTGATTTTGAAGGGAGAAGAGGGGAATACGATGAAGGGGTCTGGTATAATCGCCGGAGGGACGATCAGGACACTTGGGGAGCACCGTCTCTTCGAGAAATGTGAGGTTATGGAGGATACCGGGGATACGGAGGAGATCCCAATGTGAGGAAACTGAAGATGCCCATCTTTGAGGGCGAGGATGGCCATGGTTGGATTTACAAGGTGGACGATATTTTGCCGTCAACGGGTTGACGGAGGAGGAGAAACTGATAGCGGCAGGACTGTGCTTGGAAGGGAAGGCACTGGCGTGGTACCAGTGGCGGGACATGAGGCGACCCATTCGAACTGGAGGGAGTTCAAGGACTGTCTGCTAGAGCGTTTCCGAACCAGTAGGGGAGGAGACTTCTACGAGTAGTTATTTGCTCTGACGCAGGAGGGGATAGTGGCAGAGTTTTGTGATCAGTTTGAGTACCTAGCTAGCAGGCTGGATCGCCTTTCTGAGACCGTGCTTGAGGGGAACTTCATGAAGGGGCTCAAACCGGAGATCAGAGCAGCTGTTAGAGTGATGAGACTGCACCACTTGGGGGAGGCCATGGAGTTAGCGCAGCTGGTCGAGGACCAGAAGCATCTGGAGAGGGGGGCTCGAGGCAGTAGCTCTGGGGGATCCTACAAGATGACTACTACCTTTCTAGCTCCCAAAGGAGCTGTACCGGAAGGTTCACGAGAAGTACCAAAGGAGAAGTCTAGAGGAGGGGGGCCTGGAGGAAATTTTAAGAAGCTGACGGAGAAGGAGATCTAGGATAAGCGGGCTAAGGGGTTGTGTTTTCGGTGTGATGAAAAGTACATGCCAGGGCATAGGTGTAAGGACCGAACTCTTCAGGTTCTCACCGTCTGTGATGACGAGGATGCTTTAGAGGGCGGAGGAAGCGGGTTAGAAATGGAAGAGGAGGAGAAATTGCATTTGGATGTGGCAGAAGTCTCCCTAAACTTAGTAGTGAGATTCACTCCGAATCACACTATGAAGGTGAAGGGAGAGATAGCTGATAGGGATGTGGTAGTGTTGATAGATAGTGGTGCAACCCACAAGTTCATCTCCACCCAGATTGTTGATCTTTTGGGGGTGAAACTAGTGGATACAGGAGGGTACAAGGTAATGATGGGCACCGAAAAGGTAGAAATGGGTAGAGGAGTTTGTAGGGGAGTGGTGTTGATCATTTAGGGAATACAGGTGAGGGATGATTTTCTTCCCTTAGAATTGGGGAGTAGGAATGTGATTTTAGGGATGAAATGACTGCAAACCTTGGGGGAGACCAAGGTAAATTGGGGAGCATTGAGGATGGAACTGATAGTGGGGGGAAGGAGAATGGTGATACAGGGAGATGCCGGCCTATCTAGAGCGGGAGTATCTCTCAAGTCCATGATCCGAACCATCCAGGAGGTTGGAGGTGGATATTTGGTGGAACTGCAACGATTGGAGAGAGTCAGTGTGGGGGAAGAGGGAGACATTCCTCTTGTAGTGCAACCAGTCATACAGCAGTTCAGTGAGGTGTTCCAGCGACCTGAAGGGTTACCACCACTCAGAGAACAGAAGCATGCAATTCTGCTAAAGGAGGTGGTGTCACCGAATAGTGTACGACCCTACCGCTACTCCCAGATTCAGAAAGATGAAATTGAGAAGCTGATTAGGGAGATGTTGGAGGCGAGAATCATCAGACCAAGTGTGAGTCCTTTCTCTAGCCTAGTATTATTGGTCAAAAAGAAGGATGGTAGCTGGAGGTTTTGTGTGGACTATAGAGCGTTGAATAAGGAGACTGTACCGGATAAATTTCCCATTCCGGTGATTGACGAGCTTTTGGATGAACTGTATGGAGCAGTGATATTCTCCAAACTGGATTTGAAGTCAGGATACCATCAGATCCGGATGAGGGAGGAAGACATCTCTAAGATAGCGTTCCAGACACATGAGGGGCATTATGAGTTTCTGGTTATACCATTTGGGCTTACCAACGCCCCTGCTACGTTCCAGTCACTGATGAATAGGGTGTTCAGACAGTATCTCTGAAAGTTTGTGCTGGTGTTTTTCGATGACATCTTGGTGTACAGCAGAACTGAGGAGGAGCATCTGAAGCACTTGAAGTTGGTATTGGGAGTTCTACAGGAGCATCAGTTGAGAGCCAACTTGAAGAAGTGTTGCTTTGCCCAGACCAGTGTGGAGTACTTGGGTCATGTCGTGTCCAAGGAAGGGGTGGCAGCTGATCAGTCAAAGGTGGAGGCGATGTTGAGATGGCCCTTACCTAAGAATCTAAAGGCGTTGAGAGGATTCTTAAGGCTAACAGGATACTATATGAGATTCGTTAAAGGGTACAATACTATAGCATGACCATTAACAGAGCAGTTGAAGAAAGATGAATTCCTATGGGGAGAGGCAGCCACAACGACATTCAAGAAACTAAAGAAGGCTATGACCACGCTACCAGTCTTAGCTCTACCAGACTTCATTCAAACCTTCATAGTGGAGACAGATGCTTCAGGATACGGATTGGGGGCAGTGCTCATGCAAAACCGGCGACCCATTGCCTACTTTAGCTAGGTATTGGCAGCCAGGGCCAGGCTGAAGTCAGTCTATGAGAGGGAGTTGATGGCTATTATTTTAGCCATTCAGAAGTGGCGACCCTACCTGTTAGGTTGGCATTTTATTGTCAGAACAGATCAGAGGAGTCTGAAATACTTGTTGGAATAGCGGATGGTGACTGAAGAGCATCAGGGATGGCTGTCGAAATTGCTGGGGTATGATTTTGAAATTGAGTACAGACCAGGAGGGGAGAACAAGGCGGCTGATGCCTTGTCCAGAAGTATGGGAGAGCTACAGACAGTGGCGGTGTCTATTTCTTTGATGTTAGATTGGGAGGTCATTAAGGAGGAGAGCTCGAGGGATGAGGAGTTTGGAAAGATCAGAGCGGATTTATTGAGGGAAGGTGATAGCCACCCAGGGTACTCAGTAGAGGGGGACAGATTGCTGTATCAAGGGAGGTTCGTGATGCCTAGGACTTCAATCCACATCCCAAACATACTCCAGGATTTTCATGGGAGCATGGTTGGGGTCATTCAGGGGTGCAGAAGACCTACAGGAGGATCGCTGCTGAGCTTTATTGGAAGGGAATGCATAGAGATGTAGAGGAGATGGTGGCCAGGTGTGAGATTTGTTAGAGGAATAAATACATGGCTATATCACCAGGGGGACTACTACAGCCGTTGGCATTATCGGGACGGGTATGGGAGGAGATATCCATGGATTTCATAGATGGGCTGCCCCATTCAGAAGGCTTCACGGTGATTCTAGTGGTGGTGGATAGATTGAGCAAGTATGCTCATTTTATTCACCTCCGACATCCTTACACCGCAGTGACAGTGGCTTCAGCTTTCATCAGAGAGGTGGTCAGATTGCATGGGGTGCCAGAGGCAATAGTGTCAGATAGAGATAAGGTGTTCCTCAGTCATTTTTGGAGGGAGTTGTTCAGGTTACAGGGGGCAGTTCTGAAGAGAAGCACCGCTTATCACCCACAGACAGATGGCCAAACGGAGGTGGTTAATAGGAGCTTGGAGACCTACTTGAGATGCTTTGTGTTGGAGACACCCAAGCTGTGGGCCAAGTGGCTATCTTGGGCGGAATACTGGTACAACACCTCGTTTCACTCGGCTTCACAGATGACGCCATTCAAAGTATTGTACGGAAGGGACCCTCCTCACTTGGTGTACTTTGGGAGTAGCAATACTCCAGATTCTTCAGTGGAGGAGTACTTAAGGGAGAGAGATCGAGTGTTAGAGGAATTGAAGAAACATCTACTGAGAGCTCAAAAGATTATGAAGTAGCAAGCTAATGGGCATAGGAAGGACGTCCAGTTCAAAATTGGAGAGAGGGTGTTCTTGAAGCTCCGACCATACCGACAGAAGACAGTTGCCCATAGGAGAAATGAAAAGCTTGCTCCAAAATACTTTGGACCTTATGTAACATTGGAAAAAATTGGAGCGGTTGCATATCGGCTGAAACTACCAACCACAACGATTATTCATCCGGTTTTTCATGTGTCGCAACTGAGGAGAGTTATTGGAGATTATATAGCCAACTCGGAGTTACCGACAACACTTACAGAGGATTTGGAGGTGATTCTGGAACCCTTAGAGTTGATGGGGGTTCGCCAGAAAGAAGACAGAGCTAAAGAAGTGCTAATCAAGTGGAAGAATCTGCCTGACTAAGCTGCCACGTGGGAACCCTACGAGAGGGTGAAGCTGTAGTTTCCTAGTTTTCACCTTAAGGACAAGGTGGTTTTTTGGGAGGGCGGTATTGATAGGCCGATTCACCCTGAACCGGCCCAGGAGCCAGCCAAACAGCTGGCTCACGTTTACAGGAGGCGGAAAGGGGTCCGCCCCCTTTAGGTTGCCGCCCCCTTTAGGTGCCCCACTTGGAGAAATTGGGGGAGGGGGATTGGGCGGCTAGGGTGAGAGGGAATTTTTGAATAAGGGAGGTTTGAATTAGGAAAGGAATTGTATTAATAGGGGGTTTGTTTTAGGGTTAGGTTTTATGCATGAATTAAGTTTCTCTTGGAGTTCTTGGTGGTTTTGGCTCTAGATTGCTTTGTCTAGAGATTGGGAGAGAACAATCCTCCTCTCGGATTGTGGATCAATTGTATCTTGCTTCGTGCTTTGCTTGGCTTTGATTTCCTAGTTTCAATACAAAGTCTGGTGGCTGATTTTATTCCAGATTTTACATTATTCCCGTTGTTTTTGCCAATTAGTGATAGGTTTGCTTGCGAACTCAAGTATTTCCCTTAGGATTACTTGCGAACTCAAGTATTTCCTATGAGATTGTTGGTGATATACAACCTTTTGATGTACACAAAGCACAAAACTATCAAGTTGTCCGAACTTCATTCCAAAGGGATTGAAGTCAACACAATCTTCTATAGCTGCAACATCCTCGAAGACTGTGAAGCAACCTAAAAGGGAGGATGATAAAAAGCAAAGAGGAAGAAAGAAAGCAGTGAGGAATCTTCTTAAACTAACCAATGCTCCGTTCAAGCATAAGAGAGTCGTTCCTCACTTAGGAAGTGATCTAGAGGAAAATAATATGATATTTCTACAACAACAAACAACAACAACAAACAACAACAACATCAAGCCTTTATCCCACTACGTGGGGTCGACTAAATGAATCCTTTTTCTCCATATTTTTTATCAAACACAAATGTACATGCAAGCCTTTCACCGAAGCAAAGAATGAAGAAGGCTATTTAGACTCAGATTATGAGTTTGAGTCCGCTTATGCAAGCTAGACATGATATATTTCCTTAAGGAAAATAACAAATTTGCCAAAATTGAAATATAAACTCATAGTTACTCCTGTCCCCTCTAACACTTTAAAGAAACCACCACTTATGAAGCCTATAATGTAGAAGAGTTGAAATTAGTTCATCAAATTTTTATTTGACATATAATATACCCCAATTTTTTTTTGAATAATACCCCAAGTTTCCACTCTTTTACATAATAGACCTCACAAGTGGTGGTTTCTGCATTATACTCCTGTCCACTCTAAAACTTTAAAATCACTTTGATCTCAAAAATTGACCCATCGAAGTTCTTGTAGGCCAAACCAGCATTGACTGGCCACTTGGCTAGATGGACTGTCTTCCTCCTATAATCTGACAATACATATGTTCCCTAAAAGGCGGTGAAAGGATAAATTCTAGCAGACCTTCAAGAGAAAGAAATACGCGAATCTTGGAGTTATATTTTAATGAAGCACTGTTAATCAAAACGGCCCAATCTTCAAATCTGCTTAAGTTGTGAGCTGGTGTTGGTCTTATATTGATAACATTCAATGGAGGTTCTTGAATATTTGAGAGTCAAAGTTAGGGAATTTATTTTAGGAAAGCATTTTTAAGAATAAAATGAGAGATCAATTACGATCTTCTCCTATGATTTTGTTTTTATTTTAGGAAAGTATTTTTAGGAGTAAAAGGAGATATCAATTGTGATCTTCACTTATGATTCTCTTTCCTGATTTTAAGAAAGAATTATTCTCCTATGAGTTTATTTCCTAAAATTTAGGAGAGAATTAATCCCGTTAGTAATTTCCTTTATAAGGCACTTTTTTAGCATATATATGTTTGTTGATGTATTACTTTTTTTAAAATAAGATTTAAGAAATTCTTCAGAGGTATCATAAGATACCCATTTAGCTTGACTTATATTTGCACCAAGAATGAAGCTAAATTTGAAGTCTTAATAGTAGGCTTGAGATAGCTATTTCAATAGGGATTCAAAATTTTAATTTGTTCAATGATTCTCAACTTATTAAAAATCATGTATTAGGTATTTATAAGATTAATAAGCATGAGTTTATCTTTTATCATATGCGAGTTCTTGAGCTTATAAAGCAAATTCAATATGTCACTTTAACTCAGATCTTTCAAGCTCAGAATAACAAGGCAAACATCCTAGCTAAATTGACCAAAGAAATGATAAATATGAATGATGAGCTTGTGTTGATTGGTGTCCACACTCGTCGAGTTCTTAAACAAGCAAATATAAAATCCTGCAGGTAGATGGGTCATCAAATTTAAGCCAACATTATACAACATTAATTGTTCCTCACTGTTTGTCATGAGCTATTTCCCAAAATCAAAGAGAGGAGCTTTATACCATTCGAGAAGAACACATGCCTTAGAAGACTTTATAACTATAAAAAGACACCTTTATGATAGACGAGCAAATCAACTGGAGATGATCTTTCATTGACCACTTTAAATAAGACAAATTACCAACCAACAAATTTTATGCCTTACAAATAGAAAGAGTTTTATGGTATGCTATTATTAATAATACTCTTTATCGTAGATCATTCGATCAAATTTGGCTATGATATTTGGGTATTTAAGGGGCGGAGAAGGTTGTAGTTGAAGTTCATGAAGGATTTTATGACGCACGCTAATTAAATCTCAAAATGATAGTTAAAATTAAAAGAAGGGGCTACTATTAGCCATTGATGTTGAAAATTTATGTTGACCATACCAAAAGGTGCCATGAATGTTAAGTCAATGACTATGTAATACACCAACCTCCAAATCTATTACATCTAATGGTAGCATGCTTGTCACGACCTGGCCTGGTTAGCTCGTGTATACGAGGCGGGAACGGAATCAGACATGTAAAACATTTCAATAGTCTTTAAAACAAGCATTTAATAATCTAAAAGACGTCATAATACATAAAAGCGCCTCTAAATTTTTCAAAACATATACAACAGCTTTCATATCATGTCATATCAACACATGTCATATCTTCAAAAGAGAATTCGTATATACAAAGGTGGTTTTCAAACTCTAATGCATGCTAAACCACCCAAAAAATAACAAACGATTACTAAGAAAATAATAGAAGAACCTGTCAACCGGTGTATGACGACTGTAGGTGAACCTTGGGTTGTCAGCCATTTCTTGTAGCAGGTTCTCCTAAGATTTCCTAACACAAGGGAGTGAGCTAAAGCTCAATAGGAAAACTCAAATCCTAACATTTTCATATGTCCTTAAAACAAATTTACATTGGAAACTAAAAGAGAAATGCTTTAAATATTTTTTTTTTCACATGTCATACTAATGCCACATATATTTCTCAATGCCAATGTTACATAAATGCCTCAAACCATATAAGTGTCTCAATGCCATATAGTTGTTTCATGCTACGTAAGATTTTCAATGCCACATAAGATGTCTCACTGTTATCTAAGTATCTAAAGCTTTGGAATGGCCTGTAAGTTTCTTAATGCCACAAAATTTTCTCAATGCCACATCGGTGTTTCAATGCCACATATATTTCTAAATGCCACATATATTTCTAAATGCCACATCGGTGTTTCAATGCCACATATATTTCTAAATGCCACATCGGTGTTTCAATGCCACATATATTTCTAAATGCCACATCGGCGTTTCAATGCCACATATATTTCTAAATGCCACATCGGTGTTTCAATGCCACATATATTTCTAAATGCCACATCGGCGTTTCAATGCCACATCGGCGTTTTAATGCCACATATATTTCTCAATGCCACATAAGATGTTTCACTGTTATCTAAGTATCTCAATGCCATAAGTTTTTCGAATTGCCACAATGTCATATAAATGTTTAAATGCCACAATGTCACATAAATGTTTCAATGTAAATGTCTAAATCAATGTAAATGTATACAACCGTACCGGAGTACCAGGGGTGTACTGATCAGGTACACAACATCTTTTGGCCACTTATTTCTTTTTCTCTTTTGCCCCAAAAAGGGCCATATTGCTCCCATATCTCTCATAAATTTGTGCTTTCGCACCATATTTGGTACTCCGTATTCAACATACACAAGCAATTGCATAAGCATATATTTCCATATAGGGGTATCTATGAGATATGTAGCCCCAACATTTAATCATCATGAATATGAAATAAGAAAAGATGCTTAGGATGTTAAACATAACCAACACAGAATAAACCATGCATTTGATCAAATGTCATCGAAGGTTTTCACTTGCCACCTTACTTTATAAATGAACTAAAGTGTGTTGTTGACCTCAAACGGATAAACGAAAAAAAAAAAGAATGAAATGAATTACCTCCGTCGAATCGCGGAAACCCCGCCAGATATCCCGCTGAATCACTGTTCATACGGCGCCGCTGCAGTCGTCCTGCATTCGCCTCGATCGTGTCCCAGCTTGAGTCGTTAAATACGACACTCCCACGCTCAGCTCTGGCAAGAACTCCCGCAGCTTCTCCCTTCCGCAAGCTCACACGACACTTCCACACTCGGCTCCTAACACGCAGGAATCCCCATAGACCTCCGACCTCCTCTTCCCAGTTCCGATCCATCTCCTACCTTGCTCCAGTCGCCTCTACCGTACCCTACCTCCTCCCGATCCCCTTCGGTCCACCAACAGAGAGAGAGAGAGAAAGAGAAAAAGAGAGAGGGAGAGATCCTTACTTGAAGCCGCAGACCTCCGACTCCCTCTTGATCCCTCTGCCGTTGCCCCCGATCTCCAAGCCGACGCCATTCGAACCCCTGGCCTCGACCGATCTCTCTCGTCGCCTCCCATACCCGAGCCGCAGAGTTGTCTGGCCGAACCCCTCCACCCGACCTCACGATCTGCTAACCTGAACTTCCGATCCCCTGCTCCAACCCGACGCCTCCCAGGCCTTCTACCCGAAAACATCAAGCTCTATCCTAGCCGAACCAAACTCCTGCCCGATCCCTTCCTACCCGACTCCTATAGGTAATTGAGCTTAGGGTTATTTTAGTTACTTAATGCAATTATTATAACTAATCAACATTGACTATAATTAATTAGTAATTGATTATAGCTAATTAATATTAGTTATAACTAATTACTAACTAATTATACTTAATTACTGATTAATTATAATTATTATAATTATATATTTTAATTATATTTAATTATTATCAAATATAATTAAATATAATTATATATAATTATATTTAAATTATAATTAATCACATTATTTATGCAAAAGAGAGAAGTGCTCTTCTCTCTACTTTGCCTCGATCCACGAGCCAGCTCCCCGTCGACGATTGCAAGGTATAACCCTTCTGAACTTAAAACTCCGAGAGCCTACTTCGTTGTCTGCGGCGGACCGGAAAACCGCCTATACACGCTTTCTTAAGCGTGGTGGGATGGGACCCCGGTGCGGCGCCTACAACGAGGCGGGTAATCACCTCAAAATCCTATCCTCGGCGTTCGTGTCGAGCCGGCAAACCGCCTATACACGCTTTCATAAGCGTGGTGGGAAGGGAACCCGGTGCGACACCTACGGCGAGGCGGGTAGGCCCTATACACGCTTTTCTTAGCGTGGTGGGGACAACTTTAAGTACCCGCTCGCGGGGAAACAAATGCTTTTCTTTTTCAGGTACGTCGAAGACCCATACACGCTTTCTTAAGCGTGGTGGGGGATTGAAGACTTTACACGGCCGCGGTGTCCTCGAAAGAGGGCATCTACCATACACGCTTTCTTAAGCGTGGTGGGAAAGGCCCAGTTTTCCGTAATTTCCCCTAAACGGGGGAGATGCCGGAATGCTGCCGAAATTTCGGGTAAAACTTGAGATTGTACTTGGACCTGATTTGAACAAATTTGGACATTAAAAGGGACTTGTTTTTGGACTTAGATGAACTAAAACCTAAGCAAGTGTGGACATGAACCAAAACTAGAACTCAAATCAAATGGTAACGGACTGGATTGAAGTATAATTGAACACAAGGAGCTTGCAAAATTCAGACCTGAACTTGTAGACCAAACTGGACCTGAACTCAAATTGGATCATATATAACTTGATGTAAAATTGAACTTGAATGATTGAACTCAAGTAAGAATTTGAGTTGGATCACACGATACTTGAATGAATGTAGAAGACTCATATTGAGTTTGAACTCAAGAAAACCACAAAGAGCCTGACTTGAACGGAACTTGCAATTTGATTACAGAAAACAAAATATATGATTGCAAGGAAACTGGACTTAAATGAATATTAAGTGATGACATTAAAATCAAATGGATTTAGATACAAGAGGTGAGCTTCATCTAAGATAAGAACTGCAGTCGAACAACGGTGGATCTAAAATTGAATGAGTTTGGACTCAAATGAGTTGCAAAGACCTGAGTTGAACCAAACCCAAATGAACTTGAACTCAGATGGGACTTGAGTTTGAGCTTGACATTGAACTGATGAATAAAAAGAAGGCCAACTTTGAGTCAGATTACAGTGAACTGAACTTGGGCTCGAACTTGTGAACCTTTGAACAGAATTTGGACCTTGAATTCAAGCAAATACTTGAGTTAGACCACAGGGGACTTGAGCTGAAATAATCATACAACAAACTTAATGAATGTAAAGGACTTATGTAAGACTTGAGTTGGGCTCAAGTTGAATTGAACTCGAACTTGAACTGAGTGATGTAACACAGAACAAGCAGAAGGGTTAAACATACGATAACTCTAGACGATGGATACTATAGTATTTTAGAGTCAACGCTGAAGAACATACAAGCGACTAGAGCAATCAATTACAAACATGAGTAACTACGAGCAATTGTAAGAGCATCCATGGGTGAGTGTAGAAACTCTTCATATGTACAATAGCACATCTCCTACAAACAAAGGTGGAGAATAAGTTTCATTATGCAAGGAGGATGGAAGAATTACAATGTTCAACATAACTCATACACAAGCAATAATTTGTCAATAGATACACATGAATACCTTAGCAGGTCATTGTAGAAGACATGTTATTCATTCAACAAGTTGTTGGTGAGCTAGTACAAGAGAATTGTACTGAATGTACTATCCATGAACAGATGCAAGGAGACTACAATAAAAGCAAACTTCTATGAATTGCTGTAGGAAACTCATCGTACATATAGTACATTACCTACAAGCGTATATGAAAGAACTGTAGTGAATTCAAGCATCCATGGGTAAAAGCAGGAGATTCGTTAGTGTACTGCAATCCCCATGTAGTAAGCAACTAGTGCACGACAGTCTGCCTGTACAAAGCAGCAAACAACTCAGTCCACGAGCTGTTGCACCACGCCACCGGATCTGCAGCACTCGTACAAGCAGACAGAAGGCGTCTACGAGCTTCTAAAACAGAATGCTGCATTCAAATGATAATCCCCCGCACATGCACCATAATATGTATACACATATGTACACATAAGGGGATGTACTGAACACCTGCATGGGCCCCGGCGAGCGTGTTATTGGTACACACGTGACGTCTAGGGATGCTGCGCGGGTCTATCAGTGAATTCTAGTTCGAGCCCGATCCTCCTATACGGGTAGATAGGAGTCGACACGGCTCGAACCTTTAAATAAATATGCGGTCGTGAGATCGACCGAGATATTTATTTTATACATTCATATTAGGCCTTCAAGGTCTATAATCAAGTGAATTCACTTACAAAAGGCTCAAAGCCTACGAAACCCGATCCTCTATCGACCAGTAGATAGAGTCGACAGGTTCAACCCATAAATATAAATGACTCCATCCACCCCGATGATGGCCGTGTTGAACGCTAATATCAACCGGAGGGGTTTATACAAATAATTCAAAATGCCATCCAAACATCCAAAAATCAAAAAAAATCTTTCCAACTCCAGATATTTAAAAATTGAAATCCAACTATCAAACCGCATAAAGCAAATCCATCCACCCTCCGCAACAGTTTGCCGAGGTGGACAAATTGAAATTTACTTCAGCTCACATAGAGTTAGTGCCTAGTTGAAAATATCACTAGGATCCATTCTCAAACAATCTCCTGCCAGCAAGGACGTGGTACGAGTCCTCTAATCGGCAGTTTCGCCGCCAAATGGCACTGCAGGATAAACGGTTATGACTCGGGGCCCTCTGAACCAGGTGGTCGCCGCCAAATGGCACCATTATATTATGGTTATGGCCAGAGCCCGTATGCTCCCCAATGGCATCAAATCCTTGAGATATGAATCAATAGGATATGATCGATAGGGCACAAAGCCCTCTGTTAGCTAAGATGGATTCAAATTTGTCCCCTTAGACAAACATCCACCCCAGGTCTACAAGGTACCCTTGGACGAAGCAACCCATGGCTGCCGACAAGGATCCTTCTGTCAGGTTGGGTCGACTACCTCCTCTGACTAAGTAGACCAGGGACCACGATGGCCCGGGACGACGGAACCATGGGATCTTGATCGGGTCTATCATCCATTCCCCCACCATCTGCTTTAAGTGTAAGATGGTGAAATTTCTATTTTTAAATATCAAACCTTCCAAACTCTCCAACTTCTCAACTCATGCTGCTACTATATGCCAGATCCGCGTATCCTTACGTATCTGATTGACGGCTAGCCTTAATCGAAAGTTCTCTCTCGTGATCGAGAGGGGTAATTAACTATAGGGGCTTGCGCCTATAGGAAACCAGAACTCAGATCATAAAGTCCTCACAAAATGAGGGCGAAATCTCTGGGTAGTGTCTTATCTACAAACCCATCTGCCTTCCAAAATTTACCCCGGAACTTAGTTCTGTTAAAACTCCCCCCTCGAAAACAAAAAGTCGGGCGGAGGCCGGGGCCGAATTTTCGGAGCCCACAGATTTCTGGCGACTCCGCTGGGGAATGGTTTCTCTTTCCATCTTTGGCTAGTCATCTCAGTGCTACAGTAGCAGCTATTCTCAGCTCAGAATTCAAAATTCTGAACCTTTCAAAATGATCATTTAATGAATCAAAATTTCTGAATATTCTAAGAATGATCATTTGAACAAATTTATTAAGATAACGTATTTAGCAGTGTTTTAAATTTGTATTATTTGAATTTGCTCGCTAATGTTATCTATTTTTGTTTTCTATTCTGTGCAAGTCTCTGCATTTTTGAAAGTGTGGGGTGATGTATCAAATTTTGATCACTAACCCTTACCTTTCATTTATGCAGATGGATCTACAGAATACACCAATGACTGTCCAGCTGGGACAAGGAGCCAGGATCCAACTGGCAAATGCTATCATTGAGACAGGGAATGCTGGAGCTACCATCCAATTTGGTAGCATTGACTTCCCTGCTGTTGTTGAAAGGGCCACCGCCATTCCTACGAATGGCAGAAATATTGAAGGGCCTGCCAGGAGGCCACACTCTGCTGGGACTACCACTCGTCGTGTGCACCTGCCAGCACAACGACATGCTGCTGCTGAAAATCCTCGTGAGAGGATTTCTGTCTTTGAACGGCTGTCGCAGCCAGAAATCCCGGCCACCAAGAGGTTTGTAGCCGGAGGAAGGATCTCCGTGGTGACGACAAACACCACACATCTGCCAACCGGGTTACCTGCACCCGCGAAGAATACTTCTGAAGCTTCATCATCTGGAGGAAAACTGACCAGGAGACAGAGGAGGAAACTGAATGCTGAGCTCCGGGCTCAGCAACAATTCTCAACTCATCCCTCAAATCTGTCGGCCCAAGAGCTAGAAGCGAACATTCCTACCCGGAATGGGTTCACAAATTTGAAGTGGGTTAAGAGGAACAGCTCAACTGGGGAGCTGAAGAAGTCATTCTGGGATCGACAGCCTGAAGTCCCACCTCCTCAAAAGAAGAAGGAGCCTGAAACTCTCTCAGCTCGAGTCTACAGAGTCCTGAAGACCGTGAAGGAGAGAGGACTGAAAAAGAGAGGGTACCAGCGGCCACTGATGGTCGAAACAAGAAGAACTCCACCAAGAGAGCGTCTGTCTCTTGCTGTGAAGAGAAATGAAAGAAAATACACCCTGCACGGTGAACATCGGGGCGTGACACCTGAATCTCGAGTTCAGGGATCCGCCGCCGAAAGGTCCCGGCGAAAAGGAAAAGAAATCTGGAGGCCAAAGCCTCGCAGAGAAGAAGATAATAGAAGAAAAAGAACTGATTTGGGCGTGACATCCGGTACTGCTTCCCGGAGATCCGCCCCCAGTTACAAACAACGTCAGAAATGGGTTCCAAAGGAGGCCCACGATGACGCTCCTCCCAACGGTAGACACCTTGGAGAATCCTCCAGGGGATCCCGTCGCTCACCAACTCCTCCCAAGGAAGAGTCTAACTTCGACCGCAGCCCACGGGTCGAAGAGATCTTCCTGCCTAACCAAGAACCGGAGATCCAGTGGCGCCGCCGCTCGGAGATTCGAGTACTAGAAGAAGGAGAAGAAGATACGGGAGAAGAAAATATTGAAGGATACATGGAAGAAAATCTAGAAGAAAATATGGAATACATAGAAGAAGACTTGGAAGAGGTAAATAACACCTTGGACATGGAAGTGGTCTACATGGTGAGACACATCAATGTCGAAGAGGAGGCCTACTACGACGATGATGAAGATGATGATCGTTGGCAACCACCGCCTAGACAAGTATATCGGCGCCGCCATGAAGCCGGGTCCACCACTGGCAGAGGCGTCCATTCCCAAGAAGAGCGAGAAGAGGCTGAGGATAATCCCTTTGCTGACGAGAACGTCACGCTCGCAGAAATGCAAAGACAAATGAAACGTCAAATGAGGGCCAAAGATAGGGAAATCTCTCAGTTGCATGAGAAAATGACAGAGATGATGACCCAAATGACGGCAATGATGCAGATCATGCAGAGAAATGCTGCAGTTGGTTCTATGCCCAATCCTCCCCCTGATCCTCCAAACTTCCAAGTGCCGCAAGTCTCAGGAGTACGGGACACTCCTGAAGGTGGCCACGAGGCTCAGAATACCACTCGTCAGCCTACTCCGCAGAATATCGCAAGTACCTCCGAGCCTGTGACTGCTGCACAGCTCGAAGGGATCATTACAGAAAGGATCAGGGCTATTATAGCTATTGATCAGGCAGAGAAGCTAGTGGGTAAAGGTCGCCCGTACACGGCAGAGTATGATCAAGTGCCATACCCGAAGGGATATTCTGTGCCAAAATTCAATACTTTTGATGGCAACAAAAATCCCAGACAGCACCTGGCGCAGTTCAAAGCCACCTGCGGGAATACTGGAGGGAATGATGCTCTACTCTTCCGACAATTCGTTAGCAGTTTGACAGCAGCTGCTTTCGAATGGTACGCCGAACTACCAAATGACTCTGTAAAAACATTTGCAGAGTTAGAGAATATGTTCGTGAAGAGGTTCGCCAGTGCGACTGAGAAAATAACTATCGCTGACCTTGCTCTGAATAAGAGAAAGAAGGAAGAATCAGTGACCAAATATATCACTCGCTGGCGTAACTTGAGCATGAAATGTGAGCAACAACTTGAAGAAGAGCATGCCGTACAGTTGTTAATGGGAAACATTGATGATAAAATGCAACCCTTCCTGTGCATGGCTACTATCACCACATTTCAGGACCTGCTGGACAGAGTGGCCAAGTTTGAGAAATTGAACTTGTCAAAACAGAGAATTATTCTGATAAGCCCAAGAAAGCTAAAGCCTCAGGTGCTAGAAGAGGTGAGGCTGACTCTATATTTTTCTCCAGAGCTGATAAGGAGAAACAAGTGATTTACAATGTAGACAAAGGCAAGCAGCCAATGCAATATCAGGAAAAGCCTAAGCAAGTCTACAACCCTAACCCCCAGCCGAAGCTGATACTCGGGGGTAATGATAAACCACGAACTTATCAGGGCGGTGGAGAACGCCCGAGGCAAACAACGGGGACTGGTGATCGAACGTTCCCCTCCCTCAAAGACAAAATGAATAAGGAATATTCATTCAAGAGGGAAAGTGTCGCCAAGTTATTTCGACAGGCGTTGAAAGCGGGTTTAGAACTGCCAGAGTGCAAGAGACCCGAGGAGTCAAAACATAGTGGCGACCCAAACTACTGCCCATATCATCGGGTGATGAGTCATCCAATTGAAGATTGCTATGTCTTCAAGGATTGGCTTGAAAGAAAATATCGAAGGGGAGAGCTCACATTGTCCGACAACGTGCTGACTCATCCCAGAAAAGAATCAACTCGGGTAGTTACGACTTCTTCCGTACCCCCGATTGAAGAAAGGAGAAAAGGGAAGAAGCCGATTTCAGAAGAACAGTGGGAGACTGTGGTCTCTAAGAAAACTGTGAAAATGTTGAAACAGCTTGAAGAAGTTCCATGTGTAAAATGGAAATCTCCCACTGAGCCGGTGATAGACCCCAAGGCTCTGCCCGTGGTGCGAGCGTCTGCTTCTAAACAGTTTCCCAACCAAGTTGGAACTTCAAAGTCTGGAAAGAAAAAATCCTCCAAGAAGAAGACAAAACTGAAGAAGCCCAAGGAGAGAAAAACAGCAACCCAAAGGGTTATAGATAGTCTGGATGAATACTACCAGACCGCGAGGCGTCCTATTAAGCTTGCTGACTTTATGTCAGAGCTCAAGATTGACGAAGCAGAAGAGGCTGATGAGGATCCTCTTCCCACAGAAGTCTGTCGGGTCATTTCAGCAACGCCAATAACACTGACAAAAGAAAAATATGTCAGAGAGATGATCATTGAAACCTGTCTGGCAACATCATCAATGGACTACAGCTCAGAGGAGGATCTGT
This sequence comes from Dendrobium chrysotoxum, assembly GCA_019925795.1. Lineage (NCBI taxonomy): Eukaryota > Viridiplantae > Streptophyta > Magnoliopsida > Asparagales > Orchidaceae > Dendrobium > Dendrobium chrysotoxum. The sequence goes on from CM034307.1 coordinate 4,647,210, forward strand.
ATTTTCCAAAGACAGATGAATCTGATCCCGATATAGCGTCGCAGATAGGACATGTAAATCTGGGAGGTGATTCTGAGTCAACGAATGAATCCCTAGACGCGACGATGGCAGACTCTGAAGAAAATGCACCGTCAAATGAGTCTGATCCAGAAGAGATCGCTCAAGTGCAGTTGAGAAGTGGCAAGATACTACCACCCCCGCTAAAGAAGGGAATATCCAATAAGGATAAGGGAAAAGAGATAGTTGTCAACGAAGACATTATCTCCGAGGATCCCAAGAAGAAACATACTCCATTTAAGGGAATAGATTATAATATCTTATCCCATCTGAGAAAGATCCCTGCCCAGCTCAGCATATACGACGCTCTGGTGATGTCCAAGGATCTTCGGGAGACTTTGATTCAGGCTCTCAAAGACCCCGAAAGATATGAGGCGTACTTTGCTGAACGTAACCTAACTGAGGTCCTACAAGCTCGTAACGAGCCGTTCATCACTTTTACTGAGGACGACATGATGCTTGGGACGGCAGACCACAATCGACCTCTGTATGTTACTGCAGAGAGTGACGATTTGGTAATCAGTCGAATTCTGATCGACCCTGGATCCTCCATCAACCTCATGAGCTTAAAAGCACTAAGTTCATTATGCCTCAACGTAGAGCACCTTGGGCCAGATAAGCTTATGATACATGGCTTTAACGAAAAAGGGCAGAAAACCCTTGGATCGTTTATGCTCCCTCTTGTATTTGGAGAATTCCATACAGAAGCTAAATTTCATGTGATTGATGCGGACACTTCATTCAAGGCGCTCCTGGGTCGCCCCTGGTTGCATGAGTATGGCATCGTCCCATCAACACTACACCAGTGCATGAAGTACCTTAGGGATGGGGAAGAATTCAGGATCTCTGGTGATATTCAGCCCTTTGCAGTCCATGAAGCGACAGTCTATGAAGATGCGCAGTATTTTATGCCTAAAAAGCCGAGGCTGTCAAACTCTCTAAAGGCTCAAGCATCTAACCCAAAGAGTGCAAAGCAAACTGAACAGAAAGGTGAGAGGAAGCAGGTGGGGAGAAAGAAGGCAACGCCGACTCTTCCCAAAGAAGCTACCACTTCCACTTCTAAAGAGAGGAAACGTGTACCTCACCTTGGGAGCGACACAGATGAAGAGGATGTCACCTCTACAAAATCCCAGAAGGTATGCCATTCGATGGACGAATGGAGTAGGGAGATCGCATATTCAAATGATGATTATGACTACGACTCTATCTACATGAACACGGTACAAGAGGTATTCTCTAGAAGAATAGGTAGCCTGTCAATCTCAGATAGCGTGCTCGTAGTCACTCGTATTCCCCTACAGTATTTTAAAGAAATAATTCAACGAGATGTGCATAAAGTTGAAGAACTTGTAACCCTTTATCTGCCTCCAATCAGAAAGGGGATCGAGTCAGGAAATATATTCTACTCCGCAGGAAAGGATGAAGAAGTGAATCGTGATTGGGACCATGTCTTCATCGATTCTGAAGAATTACTACCTACGAGGCTACCTAGGTTTAATACCAAAGGTATTCAAAGAATGTTGCGAAAGTGGATCAATGTTCCCACCCCTAAGCGACAACTTCGTATGTGCCTAAGTCTCTGGTATGGAAGGAATCCACGTCCAATGCGGCGGAAGGAGATGAATGCATATAAAGGTATTGGATTCGTCAGGCGAAAATGCATCCGGAAGGAGACTTGCCGAGCCATCACTTGCAAGGAAGATGAATTCAATGATGTTCCTGATGAAGAAGCCTACGAAGCTGAGGATTACGATGATCAGCCTCTAGAGGCCAAGCCTGCACCAGAAGAGCTTGAAGATGGTGGACAGGCAGCCACTATGGACGAGCTAAAAGAAGTCAACTTGGGAACCGATGATGACCCTCGCCCAACCTTCATTAGTTCCCTTCTACCGGAAGATCAAGTGGAAGAGATAAAAGAACTCCTCTGTGAATTCAGGGATTGCTTTGCCTGGACATATGCTGAGATGCCCGGCTTATCCCCTGACGTAGCAGTTCACAGGTTGGCAACCAAACTAGATGTCGCACCCGTCAAACAAGCTCCAAGAAGAATGAGATTGGAGATTGAAGAACAGGTGATTGCTGAAACCAAAAAGCTCATAGAAGCGGGCTTCATCCGTGAAGAGAAATACGCTGACTGGATCGCCAATATCGTCCCGGTGAAGAAGAAGAATGGACAGATTCGTATCTGTATCGACTTTCGGGACCTCAACAAGGCGTGTCCAAAAGATGATTTTCCGCTGCCTGTATCCGAACTCCTAGTAGACAACACGTCAAATTATGACATGTTTTCGTTTATGGATGGATCGTCAGGATACAACCAGATCAAGATGGCTCCTGAGGATGAAAGGCATACGTCATTCAGAACGCCCATCGGCATTTTCTGCTATACGGTCATGCCCTTCGGATTGAAGAACGCTGGTGCCACCTACCAACGGGCGATGACCCGTATTTTTGATGAATTAATACATCAGAAGGTCGAGTGCTATGTAGATGACCTTGTCGTTAAGAGCATAGACCGAAAAGAGCATCTAAATGACTTAAGAATTGTATTTGAGAGAATCAGAAAGTTTGATCTGAAAATGAATCCTCTCAAATGTGCTTTCGGGGTCTCCTCCGGCAAGTTTTTGGGGTATGTCGTTCGTCACCGAGGTATTGAAATCGACCCCAGCAAGATCAAGGCAATCACAGAGATGCCACCGCCAAGAAGCCTCCGTCAACTCCGTTCCTTGCAAGGGCAACTGGCTTTCATTCGACGATTCATATCGAATCTGTCGGGTAGGTGCCAGCCATTTTCAAAATTGATGAAGAAAGACGTTCGTTTCAAGTGGGATGAAGAATGTCAAGAAGCGTTTGATAGCATCAAAAGATACTTGTTAAATCCACCCATTCTCGCAGCGCCAATTCCGGGGAAGCCTCTTATACTGTACACGGCGGCACTAGAAGAGTCCCTAGGAGCATTACTGGCTCAGCACAATGAGGAAGGAAAAGAGAATGCACTCTACTACATCAGTCGGAGATTAATCGGAGCAGAGATACGATATTCTCCAATTGAGAAACATTGTCTGGCATTGATCTTTGCAGTCCAGAAACTTCGCCACTACATGCTATCTCATAAAATCACCTTGATATCAAGGATCGATCCGCTGAAGTTCTTGATGACAAGACCAGCGTTGACAGGTCGTTTGGCAAGGTGGGCAGTGCTATTACTGCAATTTGATATAGTGTACATGCCACAGAAAGCAGTAAAGGGACAAGCTTTGGCAGATTTCCTCGCCGCACATCCAATCCCAGCTGACTCTCCGCTCAATGATGATTTGCCAGATGAACAAATCATGCAAGTTGAGGAAGAAGAAAAAGTACCGTTTTGGGAGATGTACTTTGATGGGGCATCGTCTATCAAGTCTCCCAAACCTCCAAATCTTGCAAAGGCCCAAGCTAGCATCGGTCTAGTCTTTATAGAACCCGAGGGAGGCATAATGAGATTCTCGTTCAGTCTAACTGAACCTCGGACCAATAATGAAGCCGAATACGAAGCTCTAATAGCAGGACTGGAGATTGCAATTGATATCCAAATCACAGATCTTCAAATTTTTGGTGATTCTCAACTTGTGATAAATCAAGTCCTGGGCATTTACAAGATTTGCAAGCTTGAATTGGCCCACTATCACCGACGAGCTCTTGAGCTTCTAAAACAAATACCGAATGTCAAGATGACTCAGGTTCCTCGAGGACAGAATGCAAAAGCAGATTGTCTAGCTAAACTGGCCAAGGAGCTTGCAAATGAGGATAAGAGGCCACCTATATTCATTGCGGTTGAAAACCGCCGAGTCTTAGAGCCAGCAACCCTACAATTCCCGCAGGCAGAGGGAATACCAGGTTCAAGCCAACAGGATGCAACCCCGGTTGATCCTCAACCTCCCCAACAAATCACTATTAAAAATCAACCAGGGGAACGTCCAGCAGTAAAAAGACGAAGAACTGGTAGATTCTCAGAGTCATGGTTGGATTGCCTAGATGTTGAAGTCGAAGACGATTGGAGGCAACCATTCGTCGACTACTTCAAAGAAAGCAAACTTCCAACAGATAAATCTCTGGCTGCACAAATTAGAAAAAGAGCATTGCGATACGCGTTTGTCAATAATACGCTATATCGGCGAGCTTTTGATCTAATGTGGCTAAGGTGCCTAGGGACCAAAGAAGCTGATAAAGTAGTAACAGAAGTACATGAAGGACTCTGCGGAGCACATCAGTCAGGTCCCAAGATGGCTACTAAAATTAAAAGAATGGGTTATTACTGGCCTACGATGGTGAGAGATTGTATCAACCACGCTAAGAAGTGCCACGAATGTCAGATTCACGGTGATGTTATTCATCAACCGCCAAATCCGCTGCATCCAACAATTGCATCCTGGCCATTTGAATGTTGGGGCACTGACATAATTGGGCCAATAGATCCGCCGTCATCGGCAGGGCACCGCTTTATTCTGGCAGCAACGGACTATTTTTCTAAATGGGCAGAAGCAGCTCCATTCAGGGAAGTCACGTCCGAGCACGTGATCAACTTCTTTACCCACAACGTCGTCTACAGATTCGGTGTACCACGCCGGGTGATCTCAGACAATGGCACAGCATTCAAGAGTACAAAAATCTATAAGTTCGTAGATCGTCATAAGATTGACTGGCGTTACTCGTCTATATACAACCCAAGAGCCAATGGTTTGGCTGAGGCCTTCAACAAGACACTGGTGAAGTTGTTGAAGAAGATCCTCACCAAGAATAAAAGAGAATGGCATACGAAGATGGCAGAAGCGTTATGGGCGTATCGTACGACCTATAAAACACCAACCAAAGCCACTCCCTACTCACTAGTGTTCGGAGCTGAAGCCGTTTTGCCACTAGAAGTTGAATTACCGTCTCTTCGGGTCGCTATCCAGAATGAGCTTACTCAAGAGCAGAATGCTCGCCTAAGAATTGAGGAGCTCGATGCACTCGACGAAGTCAGGTTGCAAGCCCAACAGAACTTAGAAATCTACCGAGGAAGGATGGCAAAATCATTTGATCGGATGGTGCGTCCTCGATCCTTTCAAGAAGGGGAATTGGTCCTGGTGCTGAGAAGACCAATCATCCCACACCGAAGAATTGGTGGCAAATTCGTATCCAATTGGGAGGGTCCCTTCGTCATTGAAAAAGTGTATCAAGGAGGAGCCTACCAGCTTATCGATCTGCACGGTCAGAGGCCCTTGCCGCCGATCAACGGTCGACACCTGAAAAAGTACCATGCGTAAAATTACTCAAGGAAATTTTATATTTAATGTATTGTGTATTCCATGCATATCTATATACACTTTACATTTTATATTTTTGAAATTCTCTTGTGTTGCAAGAATGCATTTCAAAATCTCCCTATAGGACAGGGGGCATTTTAAATATTTATTTGGGTTGACATCATGCTCCGCGCTGAGATCCCCAAATAAATATTTAAAATATCAAAATCTCAAAATTATTCTATTCTGAAATGTCCCTGCGAGACAGGGGGCATTTTAAATATTTATTCGGGTCGACATCGCGCTGCATGTCGAGATTCCCGAATAAATATTTAAAATCACCAACACAAATATTCCTTTATACTGAAGAATACAACGAATTCTTTTCAAAGTGTATGCAGGTGAGCCTCAAAAGGTCGAGACGCCACCTTCTCCAACGTACCAAGATTTCAAAGGTCAAAAAGAGACTTTTGCAACTACACACTAACAAATTGAGCCAGAACAACCTGAAGTCTTTCAGCAGCCTGAAGCTTAAGGTTCGAGTGGGTGTAAGAGGTCGGATCCAACACGCCCAAATATGGCCGGATCGCTGGCAGCCCCGTCTACTCAACACGCCACAAGAAAGGCCGTAGTAGCGGAACCCCCACTTCGTCAACCCGTCAGTAGGGACTGTAGGAAGTACGAAGGCGAATTTGACTCGATAAGTTTAAGTGATCGTAGTCTACCAAATTCTCCCAATTGACCGGAGAATCAAAGTTCCAGTGGGAAGAAAGAATCTCGAGCAAATACCAAACTCGTGTAGGCTCTAAATCTTCAACCACAAAGGAGAACTCCAAATCTATCAACTTCAGCAAAATCAGCATTGGGAAGCACATTTCCCCTAGCTCAAGTCTGAAACCTGAATGGGTGTAAGAGGTCGGATCCAACAAGCCCAAATATGGCCGGATCGCTGGCAGCTCCATCTACTCAACGCGCCATAAGAAAGGCCGTAGTAGAGGAACCCCCATCTCAGCAACCAGAGGACAAAGAGCTGTCAAATTCCAGCTCGCCCAATTTGATGAATTCAAATGACTCAGATTAAAGTCTCCTCAAGTGATTAAGGATCAAGATACTACCCAGAGTTGGTACTATCAACTGAATCCAAAACCTGCAAATCCTTCAACAAATCCGCTAAGCACAAAGCTAGGATCGAAGGAATTTTTCTTCAACAAGTCCACCAAAGCACAACGCAGAGGACCAAGAAAAAATTATCCCAAAGTTCATGAAAAGCTCAAAGCTGAACTAAGAGGATTCTTTCATCAACAAGTCCGCTATGCACAAAGCTCTGGACCGATGACTTTTCGCCTACGACCTATTACAAACCTAAAAGGTTTAAGTCACCGGCATCTACTCCTTCATCAAGCCCGCCAAAGCAAGAAGCATAGGGCAGAAGGCACAAACCACCTGACAAGTCAGTGAAGACAAATCAGGTAATTCTCCATCAATGTCCGCCGCACAAAGCACAGGACAGAAGGAACCAAAATCCCAGGGAAACTAAAGCCACAAGAAAGAGGTATCCCGAACGACATCTACAAGTGTCCCTGAAGGCTGGGGGCATTTTAAATATTTATTTGGGTCGACATCGCGCTGCGTGCCGAGATCCCCAAATAAATATTTAAAATTATTTACTTCATCATCAACACGACTTGAAGTACAACCACAGAAATCACAGGAGCAGTAAAAAGAGAGCTCGTCAACAGTAGAATTCACAAAAAAAAAATGCTTCATTTTATTAATTTAGAATCCATATACAAATTCTCAGTTCTCTTTTACAAGTTTACATCAACAAAAAAAAAGAAGAGGAGAAAAGTACAATGTCCTTCGCAGAGGACTACAAATTTGTCTCCTAAACTATGCCTGAAGAGGAAGTCAACAGCTTTGCTCTGCTTCTTCCAACGGCCAGGCACTCTGCACTTCTGGAACCTGCACGAAGCAACAAAAATATCAGCAGAAATAAGAGACTATGCAAGCATATAAAAAAGCTACTAAAAAGAAAAAAAGTGTACCTGAAACCAAGGTCTCCTGTAGTAGCTCACGAACTAGTGTCTCGCTCCTCCTAGAACCTGCACAAGGCGACAAGGGTCAGTAAGCAGCCAAAGAAAGAAAAGAAACAGAACAAACAAACTAAAAAACGTACCAGAACCAAATCTCCAGTGGTAGCTGACTGACTGGATCCTATCTCTGTAGTGACCTGCACAGGAAACAAAGAATTGTCAGTACAGTTATAAAATCACAACTGAAAATTAAGAAAGCAGTAGTGTCAAAAGAAGAACAGAGAGTGGCATTACTATATACTATCATCAACCTACAAAGTGCTACTTTAGGGAGTTGGGTATAAAATGCTCTATCAGTATCTTTTGGATCTCTACCTGACTAAAGCCAGCATGTCAATCCTCTTACTGATTACAAGTGCATCTAAAGATCTGTGAAGACACCGAGACAGACTCTTGAAGATCTACAGAATGACAATCTTAGTGTGACATCCAAACAAACTTTTGGAGATCCACTAAACGAAGACATTTGTGTGACATCTAGAATAAATATCTAGAAATCCACAAGGTCAATCGACATACAACAAACGTGATTTGCTCTAGACGCGAACCACATTTGTTGGGGGGCATTTGTTGACCTCAAACGGATAAACGAAAAAAAAAAAGAATGAAATGAATTACCTCCGTCGAATCGCGGAAACCCCGCCAGATATCCCGCTGAATCACTGTTCATACGGCGCCGCTGCAGTCGTCCTGCATTCGCCTCGATCGTGTCCCAGCTTGAGTCGTTAAATACGACACTCCCACGCTCAGCTCTGGCAAGAACTCCCGCAGCTTCTCCCTTCCGCAAGCTCACACGACACTTCCACACTCGGCTCCTAACACGCAGGAATCCCCATAGACCTCCGACCTCCTCTTCCCAGTTCCGATCCATCTCCTACCTTGCTCCAGTCGCCTCTACCGTACCCTACCTCCTCCCGATCCCCTTCGGTCCACCAACAGAGAGAGAGAGAGAAAGAGAAAAAGAGAGAGGGAGAGATCCTTACTTGAAGCCGCAGACCTCCGACTCCCTCTTGATCCCTCTGCCGTTGCCCCCGATCTCCAAGCCGACGCCATTCGAACCCCTGGCCTCGACCGATCTCTCTCGTCGCCTCCCATACCCGAGCCGCAGAGTTGTCTGGCCGAACCCCTCCACCCGACCTCACGATCTGCTAACCTGAACTTCCGATCCCCTGCTCCAACCCGACGCCTCCCAGGCCTTCTACCCGAAAACATCAAGCTCTATCCTAGCCGAACCAAACTCCTGCCCGATCCCTTCCTACCCGACTCCTATAGGTAATTGAGCTTAGGGTTATTTTAGTTACTTAATGCAATTATTATAACTAATCAACATTGACTATAATTAATTAGTAATTGATTATAGCTAATTAATATTAGTTATAACTAATTACTAACTAATTATACTTAATTACTGATTAATTATAATTATTATAATTATATATTTTAATTATATTTAATTATTATCAAATATAATTAAATATAATTATATATAATTATATTTAAATTATAATTAATCACATTATTTATGCAAAAGAGAGAAGTGCTCTTCTCTCTACTTTGCCTCGATCCACGAGCCAGCTCCCCGTCGACGATTGCAAGGTATAACCCTTCTGAACTTAAAACTCCGAGAGCCTACTTCGTTGTCTGCGGCGGACCGGAAAACCGCCTATACACGCTTTCTTAAGCGTGGTGGGATGGGACCCCGGTGCGGCGCCTACAACGAGGCGGGTAATCACCTCAAAATCCTATCCTCGGCGTTCGTGTCGAGCCGGCAAACCGCCTATACACGCTTTCATAAGCGTGGTGGGAAGGGAACCCGGTGCGACACCTACGGCGAGGCGGGTAGGCCCTATACACGCTTTTCTTAGCGTGGTGGGGACAACTTTAAGTACCCGCTCGCGGGGAAACAAATGCTTTTCTTTTTCAGGTACGTCGAAGACCCATACACGCTTTCTTAAGCGTGGTGGGGGATTGAAGACTTTACACGGCCGCGGTGTCCTCGAAAGAGGGCATCTACCATACACGCTTTCTTAAGCGTGGTGGGAAAGGCCCAGTTTTCCGTAATTTCCCCTAAACGGGGGAGATGCCGGAATGCTGCCGAAATTTCGGGTAAAACTTGAGATTGTACTTGGACCTGATTTGAACAAATTTGGACATTAAAAGGGACTTGTTTTTGGACTTAGATGAACTAAAACCTAAGCAAGTGTGGACATGAACCAAAACTAGAACTCAAATCAAATGGTAACGGACTGGATTGAAGTATAATTGAACACAAGGAGCTTGCAAAATTCAGACCTGAACTTGTAGACCAAACTGGACCTGAACTCAAATTGGATCATATATAACTTGATGTAAAATTGAACTTGAATGATTGAACTCAAGTAAGAATTTGAGTTGGATCACACGATACTTGAATGAATGTAGAAGACTCATATTGAGTTTGAACTCAAGAAAACCACAAAGAGCCTGACTTGAACGGAACTTGCAATTTGATTACAGAAAACAAAATATATGATTGCAAGGAAACTGGACTTAAATGAATATTAAGTGATGACATTAAAATCAAATGGATTTAGATACAAGAGGTGAGCTTCATCTAAGATAAGAACTGCAGTCGAACAACGGTGGATCTAAAATTGAATGAGTTTGGACTCAAATGAGTTGCAAAGACCTGAGTTGAACCAAACCCAAATGAACTTGAACTCAGATGGGACTTGAGTTTGAGCTTGACATTGAACTGATGAATAAAAAGAAGGCCAACTTTGAGTCAGATTACAGTGAACTGAACTTGGGCTCGAACTTGTGAACCTTTGAACAGAATTTGGACCTTGAATTCAAGCAAATACTTGAGTTAGACCACAGGGGACTTGAGCTGAAATAATCATACAACAAACTTAATGAATGTAAAGGACTTATGTAAGACTTGAGTTGGGCTCAAGTTGAATTGAACTCGAACTTGAACTGAGTGATGTAACACAGAACAAGCAGAAGGGTTAAACATACGATAACTCTAGACGATGGATACTATAGTATTTTAGAGTCAACGCTGAAGAACATACAAGCGACTAGAGCAATCAATTACAAACATGAGTAACTACGAGCAATTGTAAGAGCATCCATGGGTGAGTGTAGAAACTCTTCATATGTACAATAGCACATCTCCTACAAACAAAGGTGGAGAATAAGTTTCATTATGCAAGGAGGATGGAAGAATTACAATGTTCAACATAACTCATACACAAGCAATAATTTGTCAATAGATACACATGAATACCTTAGCAGGTCATTGTAGAAGACATGTTATTCATTCAACAAGTTGTTGGTGAGCTAGTACAAGAGAATTGTACTGAATGTACTATCCATGAACAGATGCAAGGAGACTACAATAAAAGAAAACTTCTATGAATTGCTGTAGGAAACTCATCGTACATATAGTACATTACCTACAAGCGTATATGAAAGAACTGTAGTGAATTCAAGCATCCATGGGTAAAAGCAGGAGATTCGTTAGTGTACTGCAATCCCCATGTAGTAAGCAACTAGTGCACGACAGTCTGCCTGTACAAAGCAGCAAACAACTCAGTCCACGAGCTGTTGCACCACGCCACCGGATCTGCAGCACTCGTACAAGCAGACAGAAGGCGTCTACGAGCTTCTAAAACAGAATGCTGCATTCAAATGATAATCCCCCGCACATGCACCATAATATGTATACACATATGTACACATAAGGGGATGTACTGAACACCTGCATGGGCCCCGGCGAGCGTGTTATTGGTACACACGTGACGTCTAGGGATGCTGCGCGGGTCTATCAGTGAATTCTAGTTCGAGCCCGATCCTCCTATACGGGTAGATAGGAGTCGACACGGCTCGAACCTTTAAATAAATATGCGGTCGTGAGATCGACCGAGATATTTATTTTATACATTCATATTAGGCCTTCAAGGTCTATAATCAAGTGAATTCACTTACAAAAGGCTCAAAGCCTACGAAACCCGATCCTCTATCGACCAGTAGATAGAGTCGACAGGTTCAACCCATAAATATAAATGACTCCATCCACCCCGATGATGGCCGTGTTGAACGCTAATATCAACCGGAGGGGTTTATACAAATAATTCAAAATGCCATCCAAACATCCAAAAATCAAAAAAAATCTTTCCAACTCCAGATATTTAAAAATTGAAATCCAACTATCAAACCGCATAAAGCAAATCCATCCACCCTCCGCAACAGTTTGCCGAGGTGGACAAATTGAAATTTACTTCAGCTCACATAGAGTTAGTGCCTAGTTGAAAATATCACTAGGATCCATTCTCAAACAATCTCCTGCCAGCAAGGACGTGGTACGAGTCCTCTAATCGGCAGTTTCGCCGCCAAATGGCACTGCAGGATAAACGGTTATGACTCGGGGCCCTCTGAACCAGGTGGTCGCCGCCAAATGGCACCATTATATTATGGTTATGGCCAGAGCCCGTATGCTCCCCAATGGCATCAAATCCTTGAGATATGAATCAATAGGATATGATCGATAGGGCACAAAGCCCTCTGTTAGCTAAGATGGATTCAAATTTGTCCCCTTAGACAAACATCCACCCCAGGTCTACAAGGTACCCTTGGACGAAGCAACCCATGGCTGCCGACAAGGATCCTTCTGTCAGGTTGGGTCGACTACCTCCTCTGACTAAGTAGACCAGGGACCACGATGGCCCGGGACGACGGAACCATGGGATCTTGATCGGGTCTATCATCCATTCCCCCACCATCTGCTTTAAGTGTAAGATGGTGAAATTTCTATTTTTAAATATCAAACCTTCCAAACTCTCCAACTTCTCAACTCATGCTGCTACTATATGCCAGATCCGCGTATCCTTACGTATCTGATTGACGGCTAGCCTTAATCGAAAGTTCTCTCTCGTGATCGAGAGGGGTAATTAACTATAGGGGCTTGCGCCTATAGGAAACCAGAACTCAGATCATAAAGTCCTCACAAAATGAGGGCGAAATCTCTGGGTAGTGTCTTATCTACAAACCCATCTGCCTTCCAAAATTTACCCCGGAACTTAGTTCTGTTAAAACTCCCCCCTCGAAAACAAAAAGTCGGGCGGAGGCCGGGGCCGAATTTTCGGAGCCCACATGTGTATCAAAGAGTTTATTTGCCAACATTTCCCATTTAAGAAGCAAGTAAGATATTTGTCAATATTTTCCATTTAAGAAGCAAATAAGATACATGGAACGGTTAAGAACATAAAGAAATATGAACTTGTAGGAAAAGAGATTCCTACCTTAAGCACTTTGAATTGGAGCTTCCTCTTCACCCCCAACCTATCACTTCTTCTTCTTTTCCAAACAACAACAACAACAACAACATCAAGCCTTTATCCCACTACGTGGGGTCGGCTACATGAATTCTTTTCCAAACCTAAAGGAAAATTTTACAACATAAATTTCTTAAGCTACCATTTAAACTATTAATCCTACACATGCCATATTTAAACAAACTCCCCTTTAGACTTCTTTTATTCTTCCTACTCATATCCTCAAGGTAAGAGATACAACAACTAACATAAAAATAGCATTTATATACCATCATTCCTACACAAATTTTGAATTTAATATATTAATTTCGGTTTTACATAAAATTGGAAACCTATTTTATTTATAAAATCATTAACTTTGTATAAAAAAATAACCCTCTTACCTAATTAGAATTCCAAGACTTTAAATTTTCAGATTTAAAATAATATAGGCGCATTAATAAAAATATATTTTAATAAAAATTCTATTCCCTCTTAATTAGAGACCTCCCAAGCCTCCTAAGGACAAGTTTAATGAACATGCAAGCTTAGAAATGAACAATTAGGAAAAGCCCTAATTTACAACTCCAAAAGTTCTTAAGAAAAACTTTAAATTTCAAGGGAATTTTATTTCTACAATCATCCTATCATCATTCTTAAACCAAATCTTATTTAAAACAAAAACCCTAATTTTGGAACCTAAGTTTTTCTTACTAAAAAGTCATGCTTAAAGGCTAGAATCATGCTCACATGCATTCCCTAACATTCTCCTATAAAAACCCCATCATTTGAGTAAACCCTAATTTCAAAACTTAAAAATTTTCCCATGAAATTAGAATTTTAATTCATAAAATTGTTCATAATAGCCAACATAATCATTCTTATAAAGAAAGTTTTAGAGAAATAAACTTTTGAGAAAAACCCTAAAATTTTTCTTCAAAGAAAACTAAGGAAAAACAAAGAGAAACTTCATTTAGAACTTACCTTCTTACTCCCCAAGACTCTCCCTTCAATTTTCTCCTAAGACCACCGCCGGAAAAACCGCCGGCCGCTGGATTCGCCAAGCTCCCGTCGCCCTCTTCCTCTCCTCTCTCGCGTGGCCGAACAAAAACAAACCAAAGGGACCGAATGGATCAGTCCCTAGGCGGAATGGGAGCTTAAGGGAGGAGTTTTAAAACCAATTTACGCATGTGCCCCTTCTCCAAATATTTCCTTAAGGCTTCATGAGGGTAATATGGTCACAATAGCTAAAAGTTACTTAAAACACATTTAACAATTTTTAATTTACAAACCGCGCAAAATTTGCTATAAGTTCTTTATATCATTTTGATCGAAATTTTGTGTTGAATTTAATAAAATTTATTTCAAAATTTTCCGACAACTTTGAAATTTCGGCTAATTTCGTTGCGGCGCATCGAAATGCGTGCAACGCGTCCGATTGAAATTTTCGGATTTTACAATGCTACCCATTTGAATGTTCGGACACTGATATATTTTATCTTAATAACAACTTATTACTTTTCCAAATGAGTTGAATCCACTCCATTCAAAGAAGTCAATATCAAGCAAGTTATCAATTTCCTTTTCCACAAAATTGTTTACAGACTTTGGTGTGCTATATCGTGTCATCTAAGACAATGGTTTAGTTTTTAAAAGTATATAGCTCTAAAGATTTGTCGATCGACATAAAATTGATTGGTTATAATTATAATTTATAGTTCAAGAGGAAATTGTTTGGCGGAAGCCTTCAACATGACATTTTTTAAGCTACTAAAAAAGATCCTCATTAAGAATAAAAGAGAATGATATACAAAAATGATAGAAGTGTTATGGGTATACTTCCCTACTTAAAATGCCAATTAAAGCTAATATTTAACAATTGTAGTTAAAGTAATATTACTACTTGAGGTTGAGTTGCCATTACTTCGATTAGCTATTTAATTTAAGAGCAAATTGCTCGTTTGTGAATAAAAGAATTTGATATACTTAATGAGGTTAAAACCTAAGTTCAACAAAAAATTGAAATATGTTAAGCAAGGATGTCTACATCTTTTGTCTATTTGATGCATCTTTGTTCATTCCAAAAGGGAGAATTAGTCATGGCACTGGGAAGACCAAGTTTTTCTCATTGAAAAATTGACGACAAATTTGAGGCTAATTGAGAAAGCCTTTTCGCTATCAAGAAGACATAACAAGGACAGGCCTATCAACTTATTAATCTAAAAGATCAAAAACCCATGTCACCAATTAATGATCATTATTTAAAAATATATTATGCATAACGACCTAATCAATAGTTATTATATATAAAATCCCCTAAAATATAGGACGCACATTATTTTTATATTTCATTATATATGTCTAAAATTTTCTAAAACTCTCTTGTAACACAAGGAAGCATTTCTAAGTTACATAGAAGTTGTCCTGTAAGACGAGGTATTTTTAAAGTTTGATATTTTAGAATTCTTGGTAACCCCCTGTGAGATGGCAGACATTTTAAATTTCCAACATTAAAGATCGTTAAAATTTTGCTTCGTTAAAGACATGGGATATGTTTTTAATATTTATTTGGGTTGACATCATGCTCCATGTCGAAATCCTTAAATAAATATTTAAAATCATTAATGATACATCTCATCTAATTGCCAAGAAAAGGGAATAGTTTTATTAGCAAACTGTACTCAAAACAACTTTTAAAAGCATGAGGTTCTCTCCTTGGCTCACTAAGATCCTACTTGTCAAAGGAGGAGACTTTTAAGTGTACAACTCCTACTAGCCATGTTGGCAAAGCTTAAGTTTTCCCATAGCTAAACTCTTGGGCTCGAGTGGGTCTTGAAGGTCGGACTCTTCTCGCTTAATTATGATTGAGTTGCTGACAACTAGAGATCTAAGCAAGTCTAGTTAACTCGTAAGACATGTTGGGTTCAACTCGATAAATGACTCGTGTGCTGAGCTCAATGAGCTAACAAGTCAAGCTTGAGCCAATCTCAAATCAACTTGTTAGCTCTTAAACCAACTCATTTTAAAAATATTAAAGTAAAATACACTTGAGTATATTAACATTCAAAATTTTAAATATAAAATTGTTAAAAGTATTTAAAAATTATACATCACTTTTTTATATTAAGTGATTTCTTATTTTTTGTTCTAATTTCTTATTTTTGTCATTTTATTATAACAATTTATGGAATTTTAATCATTTTGTCTTTTTTATATTAAATGAGCCATCTTGAGAGCTGAATCTAATTTGTAGAATTGAGCTAGAGCTCAAGCATTAACTTGATTAATTAATAAATCTCAAGCTCAAGCCAGAATTGACTCGAGCTTGGCTTGACTTGTTTTCATCCCTACTGATAGATTTCTAGCTCAACAAGTTATAAGAAATGTCGTAGTAAGTGGTCCTTGCTTCATTAGTTTGATGGCAATAGCTGTCATATTCTAGGCTTATTTGAATTGAAAATTCGACTAACTCAGGTCTAGAAGACTTTCTCAACTAGTTAATGAGGTGAGACAAAGTCAAAGGGATGATCCTTAACTAAGAAAATATCGATGCGGATCATAACAAAATAAGGGAAAACTTTCCTAAATTGAATTCTCTAAAATAAATTCACTAACTTTGACGTTTAAATATTCAACAAATATCTACTGGCTAACCTTAATTGAAAGTTCTTTCTTTCTAGGGAGGAATAATTAACTATAGGGCTTGCACCTATGAGAAATCTTGAATCAGATCATAAGAAAATAAGGGAAAATCTATTGGTAGTCTTGTTGGCAATCTAATATGTATTTTAAAAATTTGTCATGGAACTAAACTCTCTCAGTAGAGTTGGGTGCAATTTTTTGGAGCCCACAGTGTGATCCAAATTACTTCAAGTCAAACTTATATTTGCAAAATAATATTAAAGATATTTGGAAAGAATTTAAGTCTTAAGTGAAACCAATGGCTTGATTAGCTTGAGTTAGCTTGAGTGTCATCTAGATTAAGCTTCAAATTGCAAAAGTGTTTTATCTATTTTTTTGAGTCATGCATTATTGTATTTTTATGTGTAGAGCATGTTAAGATGATTTGCCCATACAAAATCAAAATTGAAAACTTATTAAATCAAGCCACAAGTGAAATTGAAAAATCAACAATCCATTGTACTATCTAATCAATGATCATGTTTTACATTTAGGTTTGATTTCAGTTTGAATAAATCAAATAACTTGATTAGTTAAGTAATTATGTTATTAATAAAAATTGATCTTATGATCGTATTGTTCGATATATATCATAATGTATGATTTGTTTTATACTTAAATTAAATTTACATCATCAATTTACTTCGTTTCTAATATTTGAATTTTGAACTATTTGTACTATACAATGCCTATTATACTTTACAATCTATTTTCTAGTTTAAATTTAATTAATTGCATGGCTATAATCAACCGTAAGTTACAATAAGAATTTGAACTAATCATACTTTAATGATCATACAGTGCGACATCTAGTAATTTGAATTTGAATTTTAAATCAGCATTAGTTGAGGATTTGATTGATTAGAAGGTTGATGATTATTGCTCATGCAATATGGTGAACCTGGCTAACAATCATAATTATAATTCCAAACTTGGAAAACCTTAACATAGAGAAGTTCTAGTGAGAGAAAATCTTCTTCTATAAGAAGTCATCTTCTTTCTTCAAACCTTACAGTCCTCATGTTTGAATATTAGGCTTTGAGAGATTTTTTATCTCAAAAGTGATATTGGAAAATGTTGATTACTAGCGGGTTAGCTAAGAATGACCAATTTTACCCATTGAAGTGGAAGTTAATTACCTAATAAGGTGTCCTAGTAGTAGTGTGTTTTTCATTTTGAGTAATAGTTTTGTAGGTTTCTCCTTCAACACCCATCCTAACTCTTACAAAACTAGATGAAATGATTTGGAAACATGTTTGCTTGGATTGTTACAAAACACCATCTATTTTTCACGATTCATCAAATGTATCTTGCACAACTATAAATGTGAATGCGTACATAATTAAATTCATCAAAATAAGATACAAAGCTTCTAATCAACATCATGGATAATTAACACATATCAGATGTTTTTAGTATACATCATAAATATTCTTCTTCCCTTATATACCAAAACTACACATCAAAACACTAAGGTGAAAGATAAAATTTGGCTACCTCAGTATGGCCCATCCAGCTTTTTTTCCTTACCTGAAACAACTAGTGTAATAATTGATGAGTTATAAAGCTTAGTGGAATAAATGAGTCTAATAAAGAGTTAAAATACAGAAAAGAAAATAATATTGCCATGTCGACCATTTAAATGAATATGAGTATTAATAATCATAAACATAATTAGCTCAGTGCAATAAACACCTAAACAAGGCATAATTCAATGAACTGGTAAAGGGCAGTCATAAGCAATAAACTTGACGTTTATAGGAAATGAAAATATAATTGTCAAGTGTATATCATTCAATGCACCATGCTAATCAAATGTTAGTATCAAAATATTAATTTTACTTTAATATTTTTATCATCATTCTTATTTATTATGGTCCTAGAATTTTTGTATAATAGTTGCCTTGGTTTTAACACATTTATAAGTCATATGATGTCTCCTAACCCATTTATTTATCATAACCATCGATAAGGGTTGGACTTGCTTTACCATTATAGTTATTGAATTGCCCCTTGATAATGCTTGGACTACACCAACGTA